>PITA01012275.1:0-62872 GCA_004023965.1 Spilogale gracilis
CAGCTCAATGCCCTATAGGCGGTTCCTTGAGATTTGTCATTTTTTGACAAATTGCCCTTGCTATCCGTGACCTGTGTCCATTAATCAGAGTCCTGAAAGTTCTTTGCCTGATGTTAGGCAACAATATAATAATCAGTCAAAATTCAGTTGCCATCTAAAATGCTTATTTAGGGGGTACCTGGGTGGCTCAGAGTATTAAAGCCTCTGCCTTCAGCTCAGGTCATGATCTCACGGGTTCAAGGGATCAAGGCCCCGCATTGGGTTCTCTGCTCAGCAGGGAGCCTGCTTCCTCCTCTCTCTCTGCCTGCCTCTCTGCCTACTTGTGATCTCTCTCTCTGTCAAATAAATAAATAAAATCGTTTAAAAAAAATACACATGCTTAGGAGTGCCTGGATGTCTCAGTTGGTTAAGCATGTGACTCTTGATCGTGGCTCAAGCCATGATCTTGAGGTCCTAGGATTGAGCCCCATATCAGCCTCCATGCTGAGCATGGAGCCTACTCTCTCTCTCTTTCTCCCTCTGCCCCTCCCCTTGCTCACTCTTTCTCTCAAGAAAACCACACATGCGTAGGACTTATTCTGGACTCACTGACTCTCTTTACTTAATATTTTTGATATTTTTTTCTTGTATGTTTGATGTATTCTTGTTATATCGTATATATGTCTTGTTCTAATTACACATTATACCTCAAGGTATTTTTTTGTCTATAAAGATTATGTTTAACCATCTTTATAAGTCAGAGATAATTTTCCTTGTCTATAAAAAACATGCTTAATCATTATAAACCGTTTGCCCAAAACCTTTATTTTATTTTAATTTTTTAATTTTTTTAAAGATTTTATGTATTTGACAGAGAGAGACACAGCAAGAGAGGACACACAAATAGGGGGAGTGAGAGAGGGAGAAGCAGGCTTCCTGTCGAGCAGGGAGCCTGATGAAGGGCTCGATCCCATGACCCCAGGATCATAACCTGAGCTGAAGGCAGATGCTTAATGACTGAGCCACACAGGCACCCCATTTGCCCAAAACTTTTAGATTGCCTTATTAATGTTTGTTTTACATCCTATAGGAATGACAAAATTTCCTGGTCAGTTTCATTATTGCTATGAACGTTTCACTTTTGAAAGTTATCAGTAATAAGTTAACTATAGCCATTTTAAGTCTCTGTCACTTACAGAAACTACTTGCTGTACCCTCAAAATTCCATGAAACCTTAAGTGTAGGCTAGAGTTTTTGTCTTCAACTAAAGGACTGTCTCAGAACCCTGACTGGAAGGACTCTAAAAACTAGCACAGTAGTAGAACTGTCAAGGAATTGATTCCTGGATTCATTCATTTCTTTCAGCTGTAAAGACATCACCATCCTCACATTACCTGACAACCATCCCTAATGATGACCTCGGGCCGAGGGTTAAAGCAGAAGGTCTTTGGAGATAGACAGCTGTGCCAGGATCCATGGAACAAGACCACAGATTGTCACCTTCTAACCTGTATTCCTCTGTTTTCTATTCTTTAACCCAATTCTATTCTGCACTACCTTAAGGCTATTTTTAATTGTGTTACTAACAAGCCTCTATTTCTAATATTGCTGTTTTCATCCTTAATCACTCCTTGGTAGGAATCCAATACCCAGTTACCATTCATCCATGAACTGACTAAAGTACATATTTCCCTTGGGAACCACTCAGCTTTCTTCGGTCCCAGTTCCTTGTAAGGAATCAGTTGGTTTCCTGGGTAACTGGACTCAACCACTGGGCAATGTATTAGATGATAAATTCCTCAGCAGCCAGGTGGTGAGAAATCCCAAACCCCCATCCCACCCAAGGAGGGTCTTGACTCTGAAACAATACCTCAGGACCTTTTGTGACAGCTAATCTTTGTCACAACTTTGAACTTTCAGTGAAAGAGAATTTGGAAAGCGATCAGGCAACAACAGGTGGTATATTTTTAGAAACGGTCTCACTTTCACAGATCTACAAGACATGTTACTCTTCTTTTTCTTTAGCCCCACCTAATGATCTCCATACTACAAAATTCACTATATCAAATTACTCTTGATGAATGTGCCAAAATATTACAGCATTATTTTGCAATCCTGTAGGAGTATTTTGGCCAAAACCAGATCACTCTGTGGCTCCCAAAGACTGGCATTGGATCTGGTACAGAAGCCTATTGTTACTCACAAACCAGACAGGAACTTATTACTTTGGTAAACTAATACCTATTCTCAGGATTGCCTGTGACATCTCCCAGGATCCATCTTAGCCCATTACTTTGTCCTTCACGAAAGCAAAATCAGCAGACAGTTCATTGAAGAAGGAGAAAAGAATGGGCCCTGATTCAAGAACTGACCCTAACTACTCTAGAAGAGTTGTGAAATTCAGGACTTTCATTTCCATACTTTACAATAGGTCTGGATCGCGACGTTAGTCTTACATGTTATGATCAAGAGAATAGCAGGTGCATAGACATGTCACCAAGAACACAACTCCTGAGAGGCTAATGAAACTGGACAGGTGATGATTTAGGATGGAGATGCCTTATTTTTGAAAGTTTTCTTTATTTCAGTAATTTCTACACCCAATGTGGGGCTCGAACTCATGACCGTGACATCAAGAGTCACAGGCTTCTCCCACTGAGCCAGCCAGGTGCCCCTAGAACCGAGGTGCTTTAGATATATCTTGGCCTTTGCGTCTATGGACTTCTGATTAGGCATGAGATTTGTTCTTTCATTTAGTCTGGGCGTTGTTGGCTCCTGGCTGAAAAGTGAGTAATACAAACTCTGGTCGTAATCCTTCTCTTCGCATCTGTGTGTGTACCAGGGTTCAGGTGCGCGATCCCCAGAGTTTTAAGTGCTATTGTCTGGCTGCTCTGTGTTAAATGATTCAGCGAAGGGTCATCTGGAAGAAAGAGCTGGAAAACCTCATATATGGTTTGAAACAGTTACCCCAGAAACTTGGAGATCCAAACAGCTATCCACAGAAAACAGACATGCAATTAGGATTCCTCTAACAGCGGTGAAGATCTGGATTGACATTCCTCAGTTCAGGCTGAGTAATGACCACAGAGACCAACTGAGAACTGAAACCATCTGCCCCACGTTCATTCCAGGCATCAAGAATCCAAACTGTAACTTTAGTGTCTGCGTTGAGATGACTTTGTGCTATACCTCTGTCTTCATTAACATGGCTTTATTTTTCTAGGAGTCTCCTGCCCAGGCAAGTGGCTTGATTAGTCATTGCAGGATTTCCCCAAAGACTCATCAACTCTTCAATGGAAAGCATCACAGACAATTTGCACCCCAAGTTTCGTTGAATGCTTTGCCTCAAAACCCTCCCTTTGCTGTTTATTGTGGACTATTGTACTGTAATTCTTACCCAAACCCAATCAAGCCCCCTATTTTGGAAGTCTTGCCTTAAATCAAACTCTGACTTTTGAAGAAATTCTGACCTTAGCTTCCCCTTTCTGAGACACTGTCAAAGTTTTGCCTGTTGTAAGCAATAGGGCAGCTTTGTCTTGTCTGATAGGATGCACTGGTGATATTTAGGAAGCCAGTTTTCGAGGATAACTCAGATAAACACATTTTTGTTTTTAAAAGAGAGGACAAATGGTGGATGAAAAAAAAAGCCATTGGAATAAAGAGAGAATGAAACAAAGTATAGTTGGGACTGATGTTTACTCTGACTCCTGAAGATGAACAGGACTTTGCCAAGGGAAGAAGGGGAGGAGGGTGATCTTAGTAAGATGAGGGGATTCTAGGCAGAGGAAACAGGGGATTGAGGGACCCCAGTGGAAATGCAAGAGGTCGGAGGTAGGGGTGACAAGGCAGAGCTGAGTCTCGGATGGGAACTGGTTGCTGGGAATGGGGAGTGCGCTAAGGGGAGGTCGCACAGAGAGCTGTACCCGTGGGGTACCTGGGTTGAAATCTGGAGGGTGAGGGTGTGATACTGGGGCCTGTTTTGCAGGATGTGGTCTGCACCCAAGGACCATGTGCAACACGGCAGAGGCTGCTATGGAACATGGACACGGCTCCCAGTCACTGCAGGCAGTGTCCCCCTCTCCCCGCCCTGCCAAGAGGGGGTGTGTTTACTGTGGCTGCTTCACCTGCTGTGAACACACAAAAAGACACCAAGCAAAGGTCTGGCTCCACCATTAACAACCTTTGGGACTGGAACAATTACTGCATGAGCTAAATGGTGGCAGACACATTGAAAAACAGCCAGTGCTGTTTATGGATGCAAAGAGAAGTGATTGTATTGTAGGAGGGTGGGTGGGGAAAGGTTTATTTGGCCCACTCCTGCCTGGTGGGTCAGAAAATGTAAAGCAGGATTATTTAAGTGTAATGAGAACTCATGTGGTTAGGAAGCTGGTCATTATCAGCCAGTGACCCCAGGGCTCTGGGTCCCCATCTTGGAGGAGGGATAGAGACATAAACAAATCCACTCCCTCCAAAGACCTGGGAGCAAGTGTGTGTCACTGCTGCTGTGCCCCCTGGGAGAGTTCTAGAACTGAGAGAGAGGACAGAAGAGCAGAGTGTGTGTGCAAGCGGTGAAGGACAAGGGTCTCCTAGGACCACATCCACTACTGGCACCATATTGCTTGGAAGAACTGGGTAAGAATGTAGATATCTACGTCTTCTTCTAAGCTCTGTGTATCCTCAATCCGCTCACAAATGGTCTTCTTTTTGGTAAAGAACTGTACCAAGCATTCTTTCAAAGACTGAAGGTAGAAGCTGGGGTTTCATGCATTTTTTACAGGTTATGATTTCTGTTGTAATCTTATTTCCCATCTGAGCAAAATTCATATGGAATGTGGAGAGTAAGCCAGAATTTGCTCTTTAATCTTCCCCAAGCCTCTTCTACATAGAAAATGAGCGACGTTTTTGGTTTTTTCTTAACACCCAGTTTTCCATGGACTCCATATAATGAATAATTTAGGAGCCAGAAAAGCAGCTGCCCCATTAGGAAGACCTCCAAGCCCAGCAGGCTGTCCCTCACACGTCACAGTCCTTATCATTCACACACCTGACCTAAGGTGAAAATATGCCAAGGAGAAGCCGGAAGGCCCAGTGGATCTGAGTCATCATCCAGCTTGGTGATTTTAACCTATTAAGTACATTTAGCAAATGATCTGAAAGGAGGAAGAGTTCTGACCCTCCCTGTTAACTAGTGGAATTGTAATTATTTTGAGAAAATAACTTTGTATTCTCAGACATTTTTCTCTTCTCCTAGTGGACCGTAAGCTAAAGGAATATGCCATCAGTTCCTCTCAGAGGTGACTCCAAAGGAAGATTAAAATGAAAATCTTTGGGTGCCTTGGTGGCTCAGTGGGTTAAAGCCTCTGCCTTTGGCTCAGGTCATGATCTCAGGGTCCTGGGATCGAGACCCGCATCGGGCTCTCTGCTTGGCAGGGAGCCTGCTTCCTCCTCTCTGCCTGCCTCTCTGCCTACTTGTGATCTCTCTGTCAAATAAATAAATAAAATCTTAAAAAAAGAAAAAAGAAAGTCTTTATGAGGCTCCTGGGTGGCTCAGTTGTTAAGTGTCTGCCTTCGGCTCAGGTCATGATCCCGGAGTCCCGGGATCAAGCCCCGCATCCGGCTCCCTGCTTGGCAGGAAGCCTGCTTCTCTTTCTCTCTCTCTCTCTCTCTCTCTCTCTCTCTCTCTCTCTCTCTCCCCCTGCTTTGTTCTCTCTCTAGCTGTGTTTCTCTCTGTCAAATAAATAAATAAAATCTCTGTAAAAAAAAGAAAATCTTTATGTAATTGGGTTTCAGCTCATTTAGTGAATTCCCAATATTTAATTTCACTGTGTTCCCTGACCATCTGGACCGCTGAGATGAAAATTCTCACCCATTTCTTCTTTCTTTGGGGGGGAAGAAAGGGTGGGGTGTGAGTGGCATATTTCGGGAGAAAAAGGTTTGCATTTTAGGCAAAATGACTTCCCATTTCAGTCCTGCTTAAAGGACCATGGGCCCACAGGTGACCCCCAAGACCAGCATCTTTGGCTGGGGCTGAGGGGAGCCAGCTTGGGTGCAGAAGGGACAGCAGTGGAGGACTACAAGGAGAATGGAACGTGGAGAACAAGATCCGAGCATCCTACATCTAGACAACTGTCACCAAGAGCACCAACCCTCCCAGGAGGAAGGGGTTTCTCATCCAGTAACACTTAGGCACACTTTCAGATGAGGGAAGGAATGATGGGATGGTGGGTGGGGTAGGGAGGACAGACATGGCCAAGGGGCAGCTCTGAGGGGAGGAAAGGGTGTTGAGATGCCAATGGTGCCTCCCTGTGGGCCTCCTTCCTGCCCCGGATGTTGCCTTTTCTACAGGTCTTGCTCCTGGGTCTCCCCCTCTGTCATGGAGCTGCCTCAGCAGGGCCTTATGCTCCTGGCAGTGGGGGAGCAGTGGATGACAGAGGAGGGCCTGGTCAGCTCCTCCACATACCTGTGGTGTGCCTGAGTGGGGGTCAGACAAGTCCCTCCCCCTCAGAATTGTCTAGGAGATCTCTCTTCTATCCCTACCCCCAGATGTCCATTCTTTCCTGAGAGTCTGCTTCCTCACTGACTGACTGGCCCCGCCTGTGATTCAAGAGGGAGAAAATGGCGTCCTATCTCCAACCCGTCTCGTGAGCTGAAGTGTAGGATGCCTGACCTGTGGGTGTGGCTCCTGCCCTCCTCATGGCAGTGGAGGGTCTTGTCTCCTGTGTCTGACTTCCTCTGGCTCTTCCCAGAGCAGGTGGTCCCACTCTCTGGGGTCTCCCCACTTTACCTCAGAGATGTAAAGCCCTCTCTGCCTCACAGAAGAGCCGTGGCCACATTCCTAATGGGAAGGTGGCCAGGCCCACTACTGCCAGTGCTTTTAGAGGTGAAGGGTGTGCCATCTGGGGTCCCGTGGCCTGGGTGTGAGTCTTGGCCCCACTGGCTTCCCGGCCCCGCAGGCTGATGAATGATCACTGCTTCCTGAGGCTCAGCTCAGTGTTGCTAACTCTGGGCTGTGGGCAGGCCCTCTCTGTGCAGCACTCTGCCCTCCTCCCCTCAAGTTAAACCATCTGCCCCCAGGGCTCCTTACAAGAGAGGGACGGAGGGAGGGATAGAAGAAGGGAGAGAGGAAGGAGGATGGAAGAGAACTCTGGATGGTGGCTACACCGGGAACACATCAGCCCATCTCACACACACCTCACCTCACGCAACCAGCCCGCCTCACCTGTGCCCGGAGAGCCACTCCTTGCTCGCGCCCTCGCTCCAGCGCCTGCTGGAAGAGATGGTGCATGTTGGAGGGCTGACCTCTGGTTGTCCCCCTCCCTGGGTCACCCCCATTTCACAGTGGGAGCCCTCAGCTGGTGACCGCTGCCTCAGATCAGGACCTGACTCCATTTTATTCACAAGCATCCGCAGTCCTGACATAGCTCTGACACCTTGGAGCAAACGTGAGGTCAGAAGGTCCCACACCCCACTGCCCCAGACAGACAGACAAGTTGGGTGAGGGATTGCTGAGGAAAGGTGAGAACATGAGGCCGGAGGCCCCGGTGGGCTCTGAGGGCCGCCGCCACTCAACCCCAGCATGGGTGCTGTGCAAGGCATTTTGGTCCCTCTGATGGCCCCGCCAGGAAGCAACATGCCTTCACCTCCTGGAGGAGGCCAGGAGGGGTCACTCAGCGAGCAAGTGGCAGGCCCTGGACTCAAGCCTGGTCCCTGTGCTTCGAGAGCCCCCCACTGCTTTGCCTGGTCCCTGCTGCTGCTCAGGAGCCCCGAGGGAGGACCCCTCAGAGATGAGGACCACTCACCGTCTTCTCCCCGGCCCTTTAGCTGGCGGCTCATGGTCAGTGGGGCTCTTCAGCCCCCGCGCTGGCTCACACGGCTTGCTGGTCTGCACACACCTTCATCCGGGGATGCCTTTCCTCCATCATGGTGGCCGGACTCTCTTTCTGGGCCCTGCCAGCAGCCAGGGTTCCTTCGCTTGTTAGAGCTTGAATTGGAGGCAGGGGAAGATTGGGAGAGAAGCAGGAGGCGGGGAGTTCCCAGCCCTTCAATCCGGCTACACACTCCTCTGCTCAGGTTCTCCAGTGAACAGGTAGAGTGGTCTCACGTTTCAGGTATCACTTACACAAGGGGGGCCCTGGAGGGGCGGGGAGCTGCCAGCTCACCTCCCAGCCATGATGCCACGTGCCCTGGGAGATGTGAAGAGCGTTCTAGGGTGCTTTCTTTCTACCTTGAGTCCCTGGTGGGGACAAGGCATCAGGGAAATCCTAGGATGTTGGTGAAAATCAATCACCAGGGCTTCTGTTTAAAATACAGATTCCCGAGATGCCTGGGTGGCTCAGTTGATTGAATGACTGCCTTTGGCTCAGTCATGGTCCTGGGGTCCCGGGATCGAGTCCCACACCAGGCTCTCTGCTCGGCGGGGGGGTCTACTTCTCCCTCTGGCCTTCCCTCTCTCATGCTCACTCTCTTTCATTCTCTCTCTCACTCATTCAATAAATAAAGTCTTTAAAAAACAAAATAAAAGGCAGATTCCTAGGATTGACATTGGGCATTTGAATCACTAGGTCTGGGCAGTGCCCACCAGGCGTCCTGATGCTATCTTGCGTGCCCTCTGATGAGCTGCTCCCCTCCTGCCTCCTGTCACTTACTCCGCAGCTCTTCCACTGCCCTCCATCTTCCCAAAGGGCAAAACTGGCGGCTTTGAAAACCAGAGGTTCTTGGGACGTCTGGGTGGCTCAGTTGTTAAGCGTCTGCCTTCGGCTCAGGTCATGATCCCAGAGACCAAGGATCGAGCCCCACATAGGGCTCCCTGCTCCCGGGAAGCCTGCTTCTCCCTCTCTCACTCCCCCTGCTTATGTTCCCTCTCTGGCTGTGTTTCTCTCTGTCAAATAAATAAAATCTTAAAAACAAAAAACAAAAACAAAAAAACCCAGAAGTTCAGAGTCAATCCTCTGGAAGGCAGTCACTGGCCCTCAGGGGTGGGGTTCTTCCCCTGGGATCCCTGTGAGCAGAAAATGGGGTTGGGGAAACAGCAACTTCATTCTTCTTAGTCTCTGAGCTGGCATTCAGCATTTCTCTCAAAAATGTGTGGTTTTGTCCCCAGGAGAAGGCATAGACATTTTCTTAGCCCATTAAGCCGTGGGGGGCTTCTCAAAATATCATTTATGCTATATTGCTACTTTGAAAGAATGATAGTTATAAACCTGCTCCTGGACGTTGTTATTTACTTATCAGGACGGCCTGTGGCCCGGCCACCCTGATGAAGGGAAGGGGCCCAAGAACCATCCCGTGCGGTAGCACCTGAAATGCACACTGTTCACCTCAGGCTTTCAAACTTCCCTTTTGTCACCTGGCCCTCTCATCCAGAGGGTCCTGTGGTCGGCCCGGCCTCGGGGCTCCCGGCAGTGAGGGGGCTCTGTTGCATGCTGTGGCCTCCATGGTGTGGCGCTGGGGGGACTGGGGCCCTAGTGGGCCTGGGGCCAGAGTGATCCCCCACAGAGGCCCCTGTGCCCACTGCAGCCACCCGCCGCCCCCCTAGCTGAGGGCGCTCCCAGCTCACCTGCCCGATTCTCTGAGAAGTGAGGACCCAGTTCTCTGCTGTCAGAGGAGGAAGGCTTTCTACATCACCATCGCTGGAGGGAAATGCCCTCGCATGCCAGCACCTGGCCTGTCTACATCAGCGAGAACACCACTTCTCGGCTTCCCACAGAGAATGGCGAGCACCGACTAGGGCTCGACTCAGTTCTAGGAGTGGGGGGATCATCAGTGACTAAAGCAGAGACCCCTGCCGTGGCGGTGGGGGTGTGTGTGTCTGCTGTCCCTGCTGCATTGGGGGGGGCCCTTGGCGTCTTGAGGGGAAGGCTGGGAATTCAGAAATGTCTCCTCTCTCACAACAAAGCCTGTGACAACTGTTGCTCGAGAATTCCCAAAGTCCAAGTTCCGGAGTCAAAGTGAACACCGAGTGTTCCGCTTCGTTGGTGACACCCCTCCCACCCCCCCTTGCATCAATAATCCTGAGGTAAACAGCCCCTCGGCTCTCAGCCTGAGGAAGTGAGGAAGGGGAGTCTGTCCTCTTCTCCGGGGCCCCCCACACAGGGAAGCAGCAGCAGGAGAGGAGGATGCCAGGGCTGTGAGGCACAGGGAACTGGATTTGAGCCACTCGCTCAAGGAGTGACAGAAAGAGATGACTTAATATTTTATAACTCTTATTCATGTCTGTCACATGTGTTGAGTGGTGCGGGGAGCTCTCTGAATGCTTTTCCTATCCGCCAGGCACTTGCCAAGCCCTTAAAATGACTTATTTATCTCCCCAGCTATCTGAGCCTGATAGTCTCGTTTTCTCCTCTTCCTCCTCCTCCTCTTCCTTCTTCTTCTTGTTTTTTTTCTTTCTTTTTTCTTTTATTTTCTTTTTCTTTTTTTTTTTTTTTTTTACAGATGAGGAATCTAAGGTTAAGATAAGTAACGTGCCCCCAAAGTCCCTGGGAATAGGGACCAGCACGGTGACTGCTCTCACTCCTACGCCAGGCTTCTATCCTCCACAGGGTTCACCTCGCAGGAAGACTCTGGATCACATCACATCCTTCCTTCCACGGGTCCCTGCATTTGCCTCCCAGGCTTCTGGTCCTGCCCCCCAAGGCAGCCAGGGGAGCCCCCAAAGCAGCAGTATGACCACATCTTGACCTGCATTAATACCCTGCCCCTGCCCCAGAACCCCACAGCCCCAGACTCCCCATCGTGTCCGTTGAACACTCCCCCACCCCTGCACGCCCACCCAGAGCTCCAGGCCCCTCCAGCTCCCCTCTCCCTCTACATTTCAGTCCCATTTCAACCTACTGATGCACCTTGCTCTGGGGCCGGGACAATGCTTTCCCTTGCTTTTGCTTCTACTCTCCTTTCTGCCTGGAGCACAGCTCTGAAGGCTGCTGCTCTCAGGACTTGTTAGAGGGTCTTGGGCACACTGGCCATTCGATATTTAAAGATTTGACTTAAAAAATATATATATATATATAATGATCTGGAATGACGTTTTCCAACAGAGTTCTTCAGCTTTAGCCACTTAAGACTTGAGTTGCACTTATTGGACATTTGACTCACATTGTTCTGAAGGGTAGTCATCCTATTTCACCGGGAAATAAAACGCTCAAGTCTAGGACGACAACCACAAAAATAATGTACAATTTCAACTAAAAGTTGCAAGGCATCTAAATCCAGTGGTGATTTTGTCCCAAAAACCTGTGTTAGTGGAGAAGCTTCTTGCACCATCTTGTTGCTTTCTCTCTCCCATAAAAATAAATATATTTTATATATGTATAAAAATATATTTTATGTATATATGTTTTATGTATTATATATGTATATATGTGTATACATATTTATGTATATTATTAGTTATAAATAGCTAATTACATATATATATGTACCTGCTTACAAAACTCCCAGTGTTGCTCACAAGGCTCTGGGATGGGCGGTAATGCTGTTGCTGGACACGCAGCTCTCCACCTGCTGACCTGCAGCAAAGACCCACTGCTGGGCTTGCTTGTGGTGCCGGGGAGCAGAGAAGCCATAGAAGGTCTGGGGAAACCACACATTCCCCCCCACCCCAAGATTTGGGGGTGTATTATGAACAGAGTATTTCTCAGTTCCTGGACTTTTCTCAGTGAGGAGGAAGATGGAGCAGAAGGACTTATTTGCAGGCACCTGGGGGAGTTGTCTCTGCCATGTCAGGCTCTTAGTCTGGAAGGGAGATTCACCCCAGGTGTTTGCAACCTAAGGGACATTAGTCCCAGACCAGGGGCGGTTTCTGTCAGGTTAAAGCCAGAGAGACAGACAGCGCTGGCTAGGCACCTCCTATACAGCCCCTGAGGAAGACCGCAGCCAGGTGGCGTCTATGGGCCAGGGATTCTATGCGCCTGCTTCTTCCTGCCTCAGTCGCAGGAGGCAGAGTCAGGGAAAGAGAGCTGGGAGCCAGGATTCCCGGGCTCTGTTCCTTCCTCCTGTAGCAGTAAGGGTGATTAACAACTGGAAAACTCTCCAAGCAAATGTTAAATGACAAAAGTCAAACTCCATTTACAGACGGTAACAAGTCCTTTTAGCCCTCCACTAGGTGTAGGTCATAAGCAAGATAAGGAAGATTTCTTTTCTTTTCTTTTCTTTTTAAAGACTTTATTTATTTATTTGTCAGAGAAAGAGAGAGAGGGAACACAGGCAGGGGGAGCAGCAGAGAGAGAAGCAGGCTTCCTGCCGAGCAGGGAGCCCGAAGCAGGACTCGATCCCAGGATTCTGGGATCATGACCTGAGTCGAAGGCAGTCGCTTAACGACTGAGTCCTACCCAGGCGTCCCAAGATACTGAAGATTTCTATATCCTCCTTTTCTTCATCTGTTCAGTGGAGGTAATTCTGCTACAACTCCTACAAGTTCCTTTGGGCATAAAGGGAGGCAACATGGCTATAGATAGAATACCTGGAGGCCCCGGGGAGTTCAGAGGGGTCTCTGGAATGCCTGCTCACCATCCCTTGGCTCACAGCTGCAGTGCGTGGGATGAGGGAAAAAAAGCAAGCTGAGGACAAAGCAGAAACCGACACCCCACAACACCCCACCCCCAGATGGGATATCTGTGACATTCCTCTTGCATGCGTGGCTGTCCTAAGGAAAGGAAAAACAAATAGTTAAACTTACAGAGATCACAATCCTGGCAGGACTGGATCCTATCTCCCTCAGTTTACAAACGTCTTAACGATCTACAAGAACAAAGCATTTCTATCAATGGGCTAGCTTCCAGGAGGAAATGTAGATACAATTAACTGTCCTCATAATCTGCCGCCCACTGACCGATAACTTGAAGCTGGAGGAGTGTAATGTTCCTCCAGGAAGCTCCCAACTCTCTTACTGTTAATGCCTTTACTAGAAGGGAAAACAACCTTAACTTGACAACGGCAATGCCTCCAGTATCCTGTGAATCTTTTTTAACTTGAAAATTTTGGGTGACTGCCTTCGGCTCAGGTCATGATCCTGGAGACCGGGGATCGAGCCCCACATCGGGCTCCCTGCTCGGTGGGAGGCCTGCTTCTCCCTCTCTCACTCCCCCTGCTTGTGTTCCCTCTCTAGCTGTGTTTCTCTCTGTCAGATAAATAAATAAAAGCTTAAAAAAAATCCTTTTGAAACCTCCCTTTTCCTTACTCCCTCCCACCAACCCCATCCTATATAATTAGCCTCCCCTCACAGCCCCACTGGCAGCAGCTCTTCCTGTCTCGGGGTGCTGTCCCTGTGCTTCAAGAAACCACCACTTTGCACCAAAGATGTCTCAAGAATTCTTTCTTGGTTGTTGGCTCCGGACCCCACACCTATATTCCAAAACCCCATTACGGGGGCGTGTGGTGCATGGCGGGCGCCAGTTTTTTCAGGCAGAGACCCACCCCCTTTCCTCTGCCCCTCTGTGCACCTGCCGAGAAGCCATTTATGGAGTGCTACCGCTTTGCAGGGGTGCGGCCACAGTGACAGAGGGTCAAATCCACCCTATTACTGCCGCATCCCTCTCTGTCCCTGCTGTGCTCCCGCCAGTTCTCTGCAGGAGAGCAGTGTTAAGCCCAGGCTCTGGTGTGCAGCCACTCTTCATCCCCAGCTTGCTGGTCACCGGTTGGGGTTATAGCAGGGCCCAGGGCAGGAAACCCTAAGCTGGGAGGGTTTAACAGCTTGAAGATCCTTGGCCACTTGTGCCACGGGAATGCCCTCATCCCACAGATGTTTTCTTCTGCCAGTTTGTTTCAAGAGCTCCCTCTGAACGGCAGGGTAATCTATACACAGGTTGAGGTGGAATAAAAGTCCTTATACTGAGCAGGAAATTCTCCCTTTTAAGGTCCCTGGGAAACCACCAGACCAGCTGGTTGAAATGCAGCCTGGTGAGCATGGACCATGGCAAAGAAAGCTGGAAAGGACGCAGAGGGACTGCAGGTGGGATGCACATGTTTCAGTGACATCATTTAGCTCTCTTAGTCACTTGGGTAAGCCCTCCTAAGTCTTCACTTTTTTGATGTTTGTTTTATTGTCTGGAGGTCTTTGGTCCTAGCCTCTGGGGCCAAAGGGGGGACTTTGACCTTGGGTCAAAAATTCCAGATTAGCTTCTGGAGTGAACAATTTGGACTCCTGAGCAAACAATGGGGACTTAGCTCCTGAAAGGAGAGGGGAGACTAAGCTCTGGGGGTGGTCAGTGGGGATCCAGGTAGACTTTGAGCAAGGGACTCAGCTTCTGAAGGGAGAATGGGAAAGTTGGCCTCCTGGGCCAGCTGTAAGGAAAGTGCCCCCTAAAGGGCCATGCCCCCTAAGCTTTCCATCTTCCCAGCCTTAGACCTGGGGCCAGGGAAGGGCCAGGAAGGGGAGGGAGCTGGCGGGCCAGTGGAGGAGCTCGATGGGCTCTCTCCGATGGGCTCTCTGGCAACGCCCTGCATCCCTGCACCTGGGGCTTCCAATGGGCCCCTCTTCCACAGGGAGCCAAAGCCCTTGGCCTGCCCGGGGCCATGCTGGTCCGTCGGGCGCCCCCTGTCGACCAAGCCGGGACTTGGCGATTGCGCAGACCTCAGGATTCAAGGGCATGGCATGCAGCGGGGACAGAGCCTGCCAGGACCAGAACTAGGCTCACAGAGGCCTGAGACGACCCAGTGGGCTGCAGCACGGGTAGGTGCTAACCGGCACATGTAAAAACAGCCTCAAAAGCACACAATTCTTTGCCAAGATCAGCATTTCTTGTTAGGGCAACTAGACGAATCTGAGCAGTATAATTTAAAAGAGGCTCAGATCTTTGATCTCAAAAGTAGCTTTTCATTTTTATATATTTTCAAGTTTTTATTAAGTAATCTCTAGAGCCAACATGGAGCTCAAACTCATGACCTTGAGAAGAAGCATCACATGCTCACATGCTCTTCCGACTGAGCCAGCCAGGTGCCCCTATTTTTTATTCTTTTTTTTTTTTTTCCTATTTTTTATTCTTAACAGGAATTTCTCAAAAGAATAGTTGGCATTAGTAGAGATTGAAATTAATATTGGCTGCTGTAGTCAATGATCATTTGTTTCAGCTGACGATTTCTGGGCTAGGTTATTAAGTATTCCCAAAGAAATCCAGTTTCCCAAGTATTTCCTTAGAATTCATAAGAAAACAAAAGAATGAACCTGAAATAGTGACAAGTTATGTGGATGACTAAAATCAACTTTCCAGGGGCACCTGCATGGCTCAGTTCGTTAAGTGTCTGAGCTTTGACCTTTTTTTTTTTTTTTAAAGATTTTTATTTATGTATTTGACAGAGAGAAAGACCACAAGTAGGCAGAGAGAGAGGAGGAAGCAGGCTCCCTGCTGGGCAGAGAGCCCAATGCGGGCTTCGATCCCAGGACCCTGGAATAATGACCTGAGCCGAAGGCAGAGGCTTTAACCCACTGAGCCACCCAGGCGCTCTGTCCTCTTTTTTTTTTTTTTAAGCTTCATTTATTTATTTGACAAAGAGAGACAGTGACAGAGGGAACACAGCAATGGGAGTGGGAGCAGGGCTCGATGTGGAGCTTAATGCGGAACTCAATGCGGGGCTCAAGCCCAGGACCCAAGGATCATGACCTGAGCCAAAGGCAGATGCTTAACAGCTTAAGCCACCCAGGCGCCCCATATCTGACTTTTGATCTCAGCTCAAGTCTCGATCTCCAGGTAGTGAGTTCAAGCCCCATGTTGGGCTCCGTACTGGGAGTGGAGCCTGTTTAAAATAAATTAAATAAAATAAAGTAACAAAAAAAATAAATGAAATGAAATGAAATGAAATAAAATAAAAAATAAAATAAAAGTTCTATTATGACTTTGGCTGTGACATAAGAACGCAGAACAGGCTTTCACCAAGAAGTAGGAAGTCTGATGCACACTGGCAGAACTATGTTTTATTTTTGTGGTAAAAGTCACTTCCTGGGACATCTGGGTGGCTCAGCTGGTTGAGGGGTTGCCTTCGGCTCAGGTCATGATCCTGGGGTCCTGGGATAGAGTATCTCTTCAGGCTCCTTGCACCGCCAGGAGCCTGCTTCTCCCTCTGCCTGCTGCTCTCCCTGCGTATGCTCCCTCTCTGATTAAAAAAAAAAAAAAAGAAAAAGTCACCACTTACTCTGAGTTAAAGTAAACATAAATGTAATTAAGCAGTTAATGTTAAAATTAAGACTAAGCTATACTGAATTCTTATCAGGAGCTAGAACAAATTAGCTTAGAAAGACACATTCAAATTCAGTATCTTATTGCAAGTTTGAATCGATTAAGATAAATCTCAGTAGTATTCCTAAACCTAACTTCCTACTGGAAATTAGAATACATTGCATCTTTGTGAAATCAGGCTCAAAGTCATGCATTTGTGATCAAATGTATGAGCTTTAAAGTGCTATGTAAAAATTTATGTGCAAATAAGCTCAGAAACAGTCACCTCAAAAGTTTAGTGCAAATTGGAGCAAATTAAGTAAATTAATAAAAACAGTGTCACAAGTAAAAACTGTCACATCACACAGCTATACGTAAAGTAAATCAAAAGTAACACGTTGAATCAGTGAAAATAAAGTGAAACTATGTGTATAAGCGAGCAATATGTCTGTAAACAAGCTAAGAATCAGACATTCCCCTCTAAGGAAACATCTAATGGTGAGAAAGAGCAAATAAAAATGAGTTAAACCCAATTTAGATAAATCCTAGCAGTGTTAGGGAATGTGTCATTATTCCTTAATCTACCGTGTTAGTGATGTGGGAAACAAAGGCAGAAGCAGTTTTTAAATTTCCTTACTACCCAGAGCCCACTGACAAGTCCTTGAAACAGGCAGAGTGACATTCCCATAGGGACTCAACTGCTTCCACCTTAATACTTTGCTAAGGGCCAAAGGCAATCCTAGCCTGACAGCACTCCCCCCCCCCCATTCTGTAAGTCTACTTTAACATATAAAAATTCCTTTGGAAACTTCCTTTATCTCTAACCTCCCCCCCCAAGACACATGCTGGCAATCATCCTCAAGCATATGGCCCACTGACATACATCTGAAGGGTCTCATGACTAAGGTTTTAATAGTAACAAATAACCTTTTCCCTACAGCAGCTAGCCCCTCCAGGTCCTAGAAACCTTGCTTCCAAAATTCCTTAGAGACTTCGCTGTCCCTGACCCCCTCCCAACTTGCAAGTATATCAAGGGCCGCTCCTCACAACCTTGGGGCAGCAGCTCTTTCTGCCCACGGGTCCTGTCCCCGTGCTTTAATAAATCACCATTTTGCACTAAAGACGTCTCAAGAATTCTTCCTTGGTCATCGGCTGCAACTGTCCCTCAGAACAATGCATTACTTAATATAGAACTCATGAGAAATTGTACTACTCATGCAAGCATGCTTTAAAATAGTGTTAAGAAAAACGTGTACTAGGAGCAGGCCTCCGGGGGAGAGGATGATTTAGGTCTGGGAAGTCGAGCCACCGGGAACGCCCAGCCTGCTCAGGGTGGAATGCTGCCTGCTTCATTTCTTAGTCATCTCCCCTGTCTCAGGGACAGCATGAGGTTAATCAAGATAATCCCTTTACATGTGCTAGCTCAACCATAAATCCTTTAGGGCTTGACCAAACATATTGCTCTTCTTCTTGTTTATCCTTAAGACTTACAGTCAGTATATAACCTACACTCTTCCTTGTTTACCCACTAGGTATAAGGTTAATGTATAATCTTCTTCAACTCCTTTGTTAACTGTTATTTTGTATCTAATAAATATGGGGCTGAGGAGTTGTTGGGGCAACAGTCCTTCTGCTGTCAGTCCCTGCTCTGGGTCTCTTGTAGCTGCCTTGTTGAGCATCGTTGTTCTCCCGGGTGCTGTTAAGAGGCGGCACACATCAGCTGACCTCTTAGTGCCTTAGTTTCCCATCTCTGTGGAGATGGAAAGAATAGCAGTGTCAGGGCGCCTCGGTGGGTCAGTCATTAAGCATCTGCCTTTGGCTCAGGTCATGATCTCAGCGTCCCAGGATCAAGCCCCACATCGGGCTTTCTGCTCAGCGGGAAGTCTGCTGCTTCCTCTCCAATCCCCCTGCTCGTGTTCCCTCTCTAGCTGTGTTTCTGTGAAATTAAATCTTTTTTAAAAAAAAGTGTCTACCCCTTGGCTGTGTTGTGAAAGATTCACGAACTCTGGATAGTACGGATGTTAGTATCTTATGTCTTACGGATGTTAGTATCACTACAGAGATTCATTAGCGTAGGCCAAGTTGTCCTGCAGTAACGTGACCCCTAGATCTCAGTGGCCCACACAGCCATCTAACCCTAACCCCAGCCTTATTTCTCCTCCTTTGTCGGTTGCTTGGTAGCTCTGCACCGTGACTTTTTACAGTAGAACCCAAGCCCCTCTTGGGGACATGCTTCTCTCAGAACACGAGAGTTGGTAGAATCATGCATTGCTCAGAGTGGTGCTGTCCCTTCCAGTCACATCCCATCGCCCAAAGCAAGGCACAAGACCAAACCTGATGTCAGGGGTAGCAAAGTATAGGCTTTTTATAGAGAAAAATTGGGAACAATGGTAAAATCCATCACAAAGGCCTCTTTCATTCTAGTCATTAGAACTAGCAAAATGAGGGGCGCCTGGGTGGTTCAGTTGTTAAGCGTCTGCCTTTGGCTCAAGTCATGATCCTGGCATCCCGGGATTGAGCCCCACATCAGTCTCCCTGCTCAGTGGGAACCCTGCTTCTCCCTCTCTCACTCCCCCTGCTTGTGTTCCCTCTATTGCTGTGTTTCTCTCTGTCAAATAAAATCTTAAAAAAAAAAAAAAGAATTAGCAAAATGACACATGTTTTTCTTCTTACCAGAAACTCTTAATCTAGTAAAGAAGTCAAAGAAAAATTGCAACAAAGCATGAGTGAGGTGAAATGCCCAGGTTCGACAGAAGGAGCGACCATCTCTGCCTATGGAATTAGGGGATGGATGGTAAGGGATCCTTAGGGGAAACTAGCCAGCCTCCAAAGGGTACCTGGCAACCATATGACTGCAGTCCTTGGGGCTGAGATCCTGGACAGGGTGTCTGAGGTTCTTTGGAAGGTGGGTGAGTTCCAACACAACCCGCCTCCTTTGGGGCCACATGGTTGAAGGACTCTAATTGGATTCACCTGCGGACATTAGCGCACAGTTCTGATAAGGCCAGGCCGGTAGGAAGGTGGGGGGTTACCTTCACAGAGTCATCGTGAGGCCTGGAGCCTGACCTAAAGGAGGAAGGGCTCCGTTGAGACCCCAAGCCCTCAGAGTACAGGGATACAGGATGGAACACGGCTGGAACCTAGGACCAGGGGAGTCAGGAGCTGAGTTCTGCATGCCCAGATTGGTCTGGAAGGAGACATTCTGGGCCTCTTTCTCCACAGGCATTATGCCATGCCCTCACTCGGACTCAGGCTCCACATAGGAGAGACTGATAGGACACATGGAGTTTGAATCTGAGGGTGAGAGCGGAAAGGAATTGTACATTGCGACAGATAAGGAAGAGTGGCAGAGGACAGACTTGAGGGTATACAGGCTGGAAAGGGTTGAAGGAGAGAAATCCGAGGAGGCCCTGGGGCCCGAGGCGCCATGTTGAATGAGGAGGTGTGGGAGGAGAGGGCGCCTACAGAGGAGGCAGGGGCTCAGGGCCCACAGTAAAGCTCCCGGCAACATTGAATGGCCTCTCCACCGCACAGCTCCTGGCTTCCTGGAAGCAAGGAGCTTCACAAGTCGGGCTCCAAGAAGTACCCCTGGCCGGCAGAAGTTGATCTTGAGATGAAATAACTTCTACCTGGCCCTCTAGCACAATTTCACAGCAGATCCTGGGCTGACTCTGGGGACCCGATCCTTCTGCCCGCAGAGAGCAGGGCGGGGGGCAGGTTTTGCCTCTGGAGGACTGGGAAGACACGGAGACCGTGAAGGAACGGGCTCAAAATCACCCAGCAGAAGGTGATAGTTGGTGGGTCTGGAGAGGCACCAGGGCTGGGGGAAACGAGCTTGGGTTCAGTGAGAACGTTTCAGTGGGCACAGCTGTGCCCAGGGCCTCCTTCCTCCCCACCAGGCTGATGGATGCTGCTCGGGGAGTGGCTTGGGCGGCCGTGCCCCTCAGAGCTGCTGCGGCTTTTTATGCTTCTGACTGGCTCCAAGGAAAGGAGGGTAAGCCCCAAATGCTGGTGAGTCAGGTCACTTTTACTTTTTCTTACCCGCCTGAAATGCTGGCTTGTTTCCCAGAGAATAAGCATATAGTCTCTTTCTTGAAAAGGGGAAAGGCTGTTGTTTCTGTCTCAGACAATGTTTTAGTCATTTGTGTGTTTGATTTTCTTTGTTGAAAAATATACCCAAGATTAATATTAAGAGTCCTGGAAGCTTTTTTTAAAATTAATTTTATTTATTTGCCATGGGAGGGGGGCAGAAGTGGGGGAGCAACAGGCAGAGGGAGAAGCAAGCTCCCAGCTGAGCAGGGAGCCTGACATGCGGCTTGATCCCAAGACCCCATGACCTGAGCAGAAGGCAGACCTTTAACGGACTGAGCCACCCAGGTGCCCCATATAGTTAAGAGTCTCTTATGGTTTGTTTCCCTCTATCCTCTCCCCCAACTCCCTCACCCCCATGTTCATCTGTTTCTTAAATTCCACACACGAGTGAAATCACATGATACTTGTCTTTCTCTGATTGCCTTATTTCGCTCAGTATAATACTCTCTAGCTCCATCTACGTCATCGCAAATGGCAAGATTGCATTCTTTTTGATGGCTGGGTAATATTCCATCACGTATCTACACACCACATCTTATCCATTCATCTGTCACTGGCATTTTGGAACATACAGAGAAGTAGTGAGCAGAGTAAATGACACGCCCTCAGGTCCCATCATCCAGCTTCAAGAATCACCTATAGTGGCCAGTCTTCTGTCATATCTACCCTTCACCTCTCTCACTGGATTATTTTAGACGAGTTGCAGATACGGTAATATCTTCTCCTTAATTCTTGACAGCAGCTATAAGAGTGTGGTGGTGTGGTGGTGATACTGTGTGTATTTCAGAGGGAGGAGGTCCGGTCCGGAGGGGTGTGTGATCTGTGCACAGCCAGACTCGTCTCGTCCTCCACGTGGTGGAGCCAGTAGTTAGACTCGGCTCTCTCTGCTTCTCTCGCTCTTACACCTTTTCTTTAGTTTTTTTTTTTTAAAAGATCTTATTTGTTTATTTGATAGAGAGAAACACAGCCAGAGAGGGAACACAAGCAGGGAGAGTGAGAGAGGGAGAAGCAGGCTTCCTGCTGAGCAGAGAGCCCGATGTGGGACTAGATCCCGGGTCTATGGGATCATGACCTGAGCTGAAGGCAGTTGCCCAACCAACTGAGCCACCCAGGTGCCCCTAAAGCAGTGAATTTTAAAGTATACCTTGATAAAGTGTCAGGCTTTAAAAGCAGATTAGGTTATCTGTAAATGCTCCTTTCCTTCAACATTAGTGCCATTCCCCTGCCAACAGTTTTGCACACATGACATGTTGCTCTACATGACAAGTGAAGTGTTCGGGGCTTTATTTTAAAATGCCAGGCAAGGGCACATGGGTGGCTCAGTTGGTTGAGCAATTTCCTTTAGCTCTGGTCAAGATCTTGGAGTCCCAGGATCGAGTCCCGCATTGGGCTCCATGCTCAGCATGGGGAATCTGCTTCTCTCTCTGACCCTTCCCCTCTTTTGTGCTCTCTCTCTCTCATTCTCTCAGTGAAATAAGTAAAATCTTTAAAAAACAAAACAAAACAAAATAAAATAAAATGCCAGGCTAAGTAACCTGCCTCCCTCACAAGTGCTCATGGTGGACCTCATCTCTTCTCTGCAGTTGAAGATCGTTCCACTTTCTCCCCAAATCTCCACTAGCCCTTGATGGCCAGCACAAGCCCTGTGTACGTGGGCTTTTCTCCTTTCTCCAGCCCCTCCTCTACACTTCTGTCTCAGAATTCCTCCAGAAGGAATCCTCAAGGTCACTTTCCTGGGTGCTGCTTGAGGTTTGCTGATGGATTCACAGATCATTTCTCCAGTGAAATCCCAAGTGTCCGAGCGCCAGGAATGGGCTTTATGCATCAGCTGTGTGCCCCTCTGATTTTAATACAAAACCAGGGGAGAAGGGCCAGAAGAACTTGATATAGAGGACTATGTACTCTGAAAAGAACGAGCTCAACTTCTCACATGTCCAGGCTCTCCAGGGTCACCAGAAACGCTCCTCACACTGGGAATGTGGACGGTGGCTTTGCTATCCATTGACTTACCGCTTGTTTCTGGGTACTGGTTACATTCTGGGATGTGGCTGTGGTCTCCACGATGCAGAGTGGAAGGGACTGAGCTCTGAGCAGAGGAACTGCTATAGACAAGTGATGCTGGAGAATTACAAGAATCTGCTCTCGTTGGGTGAGGGTGTGTTCTTTCCTTCCATCATTCAGTAGAAATTTATTGCCTACCTATCATGTCCCAGAAAATGTGCCTGATGCTTAGCACACATATAGGAATCCCTGCCCATGAGGGCTTACTTTCTAGGAGGTGGTGACAGATAACGAACCCAAAACTTCATTTGTAGGGACATCATGACATGGTATGCTAGAAAGTGATAAATGCTATGGAGTATACAATCATGATAGAGCAGGCTGAAGGAGTGTTGAGTGTGAGAGGGTGGCTGGCTGAATTTTGCAATTGGGATTTGAAATCAACAAGGAGGGACCAGGCAGTTTGGTAATGGTCACCAGGGCAGTCCCGCTTCCCACTTCCTCTGAGAACTAGAACGCTCCTTGGCCAGCGCGGTTTTCTCCTGTGCTAAGTGCCCGCAGGTCACAACTTTCTGCCACCATGTTTTCTCAGCTCTCCATTTTCAGGCAGTGGTGGCTTAATTGGGAGCCCAAAGCCCCAGCCCAGGTCACTTCTGTATCCTCCATTCAGCCCCATGGACTCACACCCTAGGGCCACGGGGGGCTGGCTGGCAGGCAGATCACTTGACCTTGATTTTGTGCAGCTGGTTGCTGCTCCCCAGACCTTCTCCTTAGTTCTGCGTGTATGGGCCACTGGGGGCCCAACAGCCACTCTTAGTTGCCCTAGCTCAAACCGTGCACCAAAAACTTAGTGCTGGCTCCACTCCAGCCTCCACTTCAAGGGCACATAGGGCAGTGCCTCAACCTCTGCTCACCAGCTCATCAGTCTCCACTCACTTGTGCCCCAGAGGTCTGTTTGCTGCAGCCCTTCGGATGCAGACACTATGCAGTACACGCTCTGTGTCAACATCACCCGGGCTCCCTGTGCACATCCGACTCCCTCTGTGACCCCTGCCTCCCAGCTTTGGCTTGCCTGATGACCGTAGACTGCCTCTGGCCAGCGCAGAGGCCTCTCCCTGCAACTTCTCCACCATCCCATGGACTAGAATCACATCTTCTCCCGTGAGGGCTGAACCCCAGCCTTAGGGAGGTAGCCCTCCTTCCACATTTATCCTTCTCAGTATTTTCCCCCAAGTGAGGATTTTCTCTCAATATTTACAGTTACTCTCTGACCATTGCATACTCCTTCTTCATGCTAAGTTTCCCACTGAAATAACTACGTGGTTTCTGTCTCCTTGTTGGACCCAGATTGATACGGATGTGAATGTGCATGTGGGTAATTTTTGTATGAGGGAAAAGACATGAACTTTGTACCTGTATTTATTCAGTGAATCCAGTGATAAGTCAAAGACATGGTGCAAGTCAAAGTTATTAATAATACTAGCTGGGGCTCTGGCCTTGAACCCAGACACAGAAATAGGATGGTTTGGACCCTGGGATGGCGAACTACAGGGCTGAAGGCCAAATTTGGGCTGCCACCTATTTTGGTAAGACTTGTGGAGGAAGAATGATTCTTATATTTTAAATGGTTGAAAAAGAATCAAAAGAATAGTATCTGTAAAGTTTTATTATAATAGCCATATATTTGTTATGTTGTCTCTAGCTGCTTTCAACCTATCATGGTTCAATTGAGTCATTGCAACAGAGACCATGTGCTCCACAAACCCTAAAATGCTATCTGAGCTGACCCTTAACAGGAAAAGTTTGCCAGGCTCTTATCTAGACTGAACCTTAGGAATACTTACCAAACAAAGGCCAGATGAATTCATGACCCCTTTTACTTATTTGTGGAAACTGACAGCCTGATGGGGCCATGGTGGTAGTGGAGTAGGTGACAACGGTCAGATTCAAGACAGTTTGTATGTGAGGTCCACAGGATTTGCTGATGGATGAATTATGAGATGGGAGAGGAAGAGAGGAATCGAGGATACTTCCACGTTTTTAATTTTCCTTTTTTTTTTTTTTAACTCGAGAAACTCCTGAGATGGGCAACACTAGAAAGAGTGAATCCAATCAAGAATCCAATTTTCATCATGTTAAATTTCGTATACCTATTAGACCTCCAGGCCAAGCAGGTGGCTGGAGATAGAAGGCTGCGAGTTAAAGGAGGAGCCCAGCGTTAGAGGAATGCATTTGAAATTCCTGAGCCTTTAGGTAGTATTCACAAGTCCGACGACTGGATGGGATTGGTTGACTGACTCCCTCATTCATTCAAAAATGTTTTGAGCCCTTGTTTTGTGCTAAGCAGTGTTCTAGCCATTGCCTTAAGAAAAAATACACAAAGTAATATTTACACCCTCAGAATTTCCATTCTGATGGGGAGGGATAATAAAATAACAGAAATATACAAGGTACTAGGGATCAGTGTTAAAGGAGAAAGATAAAGCAGGGACAGGTGTGAAGTCTGCAGTTTTAATCAGGATGGCCAGCGAAGTCATCGGTGGGAAAATGTTGTTTGAGCTGAAGCCCTGAAGAAAGCGAGGGCGAATCACGCACAGAGCTGGACGATTAGCACTCCAGGCAGCGACAACGGCAAAAGCAAAGGTGCTAAGGCAGAGGCACGACAAGCTAGCTCGCGTTAAAACTGGGACTGTGGCTGCAAGAGAGCCAGGCGAGAGTGGTGGGAGAGGCGGTCTGGGGTGGAGGGCGGGAAGGAAGGTGTGGAGGAATCCCTCGGGAACGAACGGAACCTAGGAAGGTGACCAAACGTCTCCGGAATGTTCAGTTTGACGTTAGCCCCGCCCCAAAGCACCGGCGGGCTCTGGGTTCACAGCTCCGCGTTTTGGCCGGAACTCAAGAGCCCAGCCGGAAGTAGCTTTTACCCGACCCCATTTTATCCGCGGTCGCACTTCCGGTAGCGGCGGCGGGAAGCGGAGTACGGGCGGGCGTTTAGGCCTTGGCCGAAGGGAATCCGGCGGCAATCGGAGCCATCAGAACCGCCACCATGGTGAGAAGGCACGGGCTGGCGGCGCGGGAACTTCCGAGTCTGTCGTGGAGTGCAGACTGCGACTGATAAGGGGGAGGTCGTGGGTTGGCCGGTCATGGCGGTGAAGGCCCGGGCCGCGGCCGCTCGGTCCTGGCAGGGGAGACCCGGACCTTGGCCGTTCGGCGGGGTGGGGGAGGGGAAGGCTAGAACCGAGGGACGGAGGCCCGGGTCGCTCGGTGGTGGCGAGGATAGAACCGCGGCTCTTCATGCCGCTGTAGTCCCAGTGTTTGGGTTCCTGCAGGCACTATGTAAACTTTTGCAGAATAAATACGTGTCTGGGGGTTCGGAGCAGACATTAGAGCCTCAGGAGGACCTGTGAAACGGAGTGGGGGTCTGAGGAGGAGTTGCGGAGGGAGGTGGGCGGACTTGGGGCCGAAATGAGGGCGTGTGCTTGGGGCCAGTTGGTGGGAGGAGGAAATGGGAGGGTGAACGAGAATGGAGGAAGAGTTCAGCTCATTTGTCGGGCGTATCCGTGTGTTTGAATATGTCTGGCTTTCAGGCACTGGGGCTACCTAGAGAAACGCTTCCTTCCCCCGTTTCACTTTCTGGTTGGGGACACAGATATCATAATCCGGAGTGGTAATTAAGCATTATGTAAAAGTAACGGCGCGGGAGGGGCGGGACAGGAATGCTCTCGAGTGGATTCCTGAGTAGAGTCCTAAAAGGTTGTTAGAGGTGTCTTCCCAGAGAAGATGGAAGGGAATGTTATAGATGGGAAGGACTACAAAAGCAGAGCAGGACTCTTGAAAGTCCCTGGAGGGGGAGGGGAGGAAAGGGTGGAAGGAGAGATGGAGGCATTGGCAGGAACCTGATTTCTAAAGGCTTTACATTCTACCTAATCCTGTTGGTGATGAGGCACACCATTAAAGGATTTAGCCAGCAAAATGATGTGAACTTAGTTGTGTGTAGAAAGAGCACTCTGTTCTGTAGTGTTGGGTGAACTGAAAGCAGGGAATTGTTTGTGGGATTGGTTGGAAGAGTAGGCATGGGATTCAGTCTGTCCAGGTTCCAACCCAGCTTCTGGCTGTGAGACAGGGCAAGCTACTTAACCTCTCCAGGCCTCAGCAGCTGCATCTGTAAAATAGGAGTAATAGCCCGATTCCTAGAATTAAATGAAATCTCTACTGCTTGTCACAGTTCCTAGTACACAGGGAGCACCCAGGAAGACCTAGCTATTCCAAGGCGGACCAACCAGTAAATGTTTCCATAAAGGTTCACATCTGTGTGGCTAGAAGCTGTGTGATTACAAGCTGGTTAACTTGGTCATCTGAGGGAGAGTGAACCACATACCCTGCGTCTCCAGGGTATCAGTCAAGGTTCTGATCCACACACTGGTCGGTTCAAAAACCTGTTCTTGTCCAGGCTCACAGAGATGAACAGAAAGCACATTGCCTGGCACAGAGAAGATGCTTGGATGGGTTATGACTGGCCCACACCCATCACACAGACAGGAGGCTGATGGAGAAATGAAATGCCAGGTTGTTTATTTCTAGAGAGAGAACTGCCAAAGGCTCCTGACAACTTGCGTTGTGAGATCTATTTAGTCTCCCTCTTAGCAAAGCCACATTGGAAGCCAGGCTACAGAGCAGAAAAATTGTTGGATTGATAAAGAAGTGTAGCAAGTTACATATGTTCTTAAAGACCATTATGAGTTCAAACTGATGAGCGTCTTGGCCACCAGGAAGTTTCGCTACCCAAAGGTAATCTTGGAGGCACACTAACGGTTTTGATTTAGGGATTCCATTCTCCTTGCCTCCAAGCTGATCAGGTCCCTTGTGTTGAGAGATTCTCATTGATTGGATCTTTAGTGCCAGTCATTCCAGCTCTTTTGCCCAGTCTTTAAATGGGCTGTGGGTGTCACAGCACTAGTCACCTATAATCTACACAACGGCAGATGGCTTATCTGGTATGGAGGGGATCGGATTAGTTTGGAGACACTTAGACCCTCACTCCTGAAACTGACACGGCACAGGTACAGGCCATTATAACATGAAAAACACGATTTTAAGGGAAGGGGAATGACAGTTGTGGGCAGAGGTCACAACGCAGGGCGATGTGGGAGAATTCCTGGGGAAGGGCTGTGGCCAGAAGCAGAGCTGAGAACCTACTGAGAAAAATAGCCATGTGGAAAAGAAGGCCGCCACTGGTCTTTAGGAAAGTGTGGAGATGCAGAGGTCCCCAAAGAGCTGGACTCATGCTGCTGATTTCTCCTTGCAGACTGTGGGCAAGAGCAGCAAGATGCTGCAGCACATCGACTACAGGATGAGGTGCATCCTGCAAGACGGCCGCATCTTCATTGGCACCTTCAAGGCTTTTGACAAGCACATGAATTTGATCCTCTGTGACTGTGATGAGTTCCGGAAGATCAAGTGAGAAGTGGGCTGTGTGGGGGTGGGATGTGAGTTGCGCGGGAAGTGGACTGGGTGGGTGGGCCGAGCGGCAGGTGGTGATGGAACTAGCTGTTTCCTTGCTGTGCTGTCCTGCGTTAGGGGGCAGATTGAGATGGGGACGGCGGACTCAACGAACTCGCCTTCCTTACTAGTCTGGCAGCCTTGCTCTGTAGTCCAGCTGAGTACAAGTTGTCAGGAGGGCTGCTGTTTTGTTTCTCTGACTTTGTCTGCCCCTGGGTACTGGGGTAAAGGGCTCTCATGTTCTCCCCACAGGTGTGTAAGGGGGGAGAGCTTGATTTTCTGGCCTCATTGCCTATTTGTAAAGCTGTAGCCTAAAGGGCTCTCCCAATGCAGCCTGGGCTGAAACTGCTTTAAGAAGCCTCTGACCCTCTTCAGGGTAAGTGCTCAGCTTCCCGTGTGGGTTTGGGGCCAGTGATTTTTGTTGGCATTTATAGACACAATTGGAGATATTTGCTACTTTTCTACAGTTCCATATGTAATTGGATAATTCCCTTGTCTGAAGACTCACAGATCTTAAGCTTCTGGCCTATTAATTAAGAAATGTGAGCTATAGCTTTCCATGCATATTACATTCAAGGCATCCTGAGGCCCAGAGAGGTTAGGTGACTTCCATGATCTTTCAGCTCTTTTGCTACAGACAGTGCTCTGTGTTTTGTTGCTGGCAGCTGTGAGTTCCTTCGGATTCCCTTTAGGGCTTTTATTTTCTTTTTGTGGCAAGAGGTCAAGAAGTACAGGACACCATGTGATAGGGATGGCTGAGTGCCAGGGACACATTTAAGAGGGGCCAGCAGATCGGCGTAGAACTATTCCAAATGGTTCTCCCCTGTTGTTGTTGTTGTTGTTGTTTTTAATGAAACTATTCTGATAATTTAAAAATGTTTATTGGGAAATATATTTTAAAAATACATAAAAGTATATGAAAAAGATTTAAAAGACCCAGAAGGGTTTTTCTGTGTGTGTGTGATTTTCTGTTTTGTTTGTTTTTTATGAAAGAGCAATACATGCTTTTATTTAAAAAAAAAACATAGATAAGGGAAAAGGAATGTCCACCCATAGAAAACTGCTTTTAATTTAATATAAAAATTATTAAAAGGAAACCTTTAAGTTTTTTAAAAAGTCAGCATTTTCTTTCCTTTATTTTTACGATACTGGTTTTGACTTTCTTCCTTTCCCCAGTCTAGCTACAGTTATTTTATTTCCCAGTTAATGTTTACAATTGACCCTTGAACAACCCAGGGGTTGGGGCACTGACCCCACGCAGTCGAAACTCCACATATAACTTTTGACTTCCCCTAGACTGAACTACTGATAGCCTGCTGTTGTCCGGAGGCCTTACCAGTGACCTAAACAGATGGACATGTATTATATACTGTATTCTTACAATAAAATATGATAGAGGAAAGTTATTCACATCACAAGAAATTACATTTGCACTACCGTATCAAAAAATTCGCATGCAGGGCCACCTGGGTGGCTCAGTTGGTTGGGCGACTGCCTTCGGCTCAGGTCATGATCTCGGAGACCTGGGATCGAGCCCCGCATCGGGCTGCCTGCTTGGCAGGAAGCCTGCTTCTCCCTCTCTCACTTCCCCTGCTTGTGTTCCCTCTCTTGCTTTGTTTCTCTCTGTCAAATAAATAAAATCTTTGGGGGGGGAAATAATTCGCATGCAGGTGACCCCCTGCAGGTCAAACCCATGTTGTTCAAGGGTCAGCTGTATGTTTTGTTCCACTTTTCTGATAGTTGCATTGGGAACGTCTGTTTTTGTGCTTTGAGGACAGAGGTGTAATTTCTTTGTAATTTTTCCTTCATTTGTTTCTATTTCTGAGGTGAGATGAGGGTGTAGTGAGTCATTCTGCAAGGCTGACTTGGTAGTGGAAGGGTGCTGTGTGCAAGAGGGCTGAGTGGGGTTCGGTGGGCTTGAGTTGTTCAGGCTGCCTCCTCACACTGACAAGGCCTTAAGTTGAAGGGAGGGAGTAGGGTAATGTCAAAGAAGAGTGGATCGAGGAAAGGCCTTCCCGATGATTATGGAATAACATTCGAGCCAGGGCTGAGTTTTCTTAACTCTTGTCCTGTCTCTTGGTCAGCGCATCCCTTTGGTGTGGAAGACAACCACTAAGGGGTAATGAGTTCAGCCTGTGAACAATGCAGGGGAGCTTAGAGAAAGTCTTGGTACCATTTGTTGGGAGACACTAAAACAAATCTTGGAGGCACCTAGACAGGTGAATGAGTGTTACCTTTTTTCTAATGCTTGCTTGTTTGTTTCTTTTCCTAAACCTATCCTCAGGCCAAAGAACTCAAAACAAGCAGAAAGAGAAGAGAAGCGAGTCCTCGGTTTGGTGCTGCTTCGGGGGGAGAACCTGGTCTCAATGACAGTAGAGGGACCTCCTCCCAAAGATGTAAGTCCAGTGCAGAGGGTCAGTGTAAGGTGAGGGAAGCCTGCCATGAGCCGGGCTCTGTGGTAGGGTCTCTGCATTTCACTGCATCGCTCATAGGCATCCTCTGATTTTTGTTTTCCTTTTACAGATAATAGACTCTCAAAGAAGTTATCCCACAAGTAGGAAGTAGAGATGGGGAGCCAGGATGGAAGGGTTTTTAGCTTTAAAGCCCTCCCTTTTTCCTTAGCTGATGTACACAGAGAGGAGAAATGGCACTTAAGGCCATCTGGTCACTTCTTAATGTGATGGCATTCTAGCTAGACTTTAAAAAGTCTTAACTGCCAGGGGCGCCTGGGTGGCTCAGTTGGTCAGGCATCTGAGTTTTGATCAGCTCAGGTCACAAACTCAGGGTTTCCACACTCCATGCTCAGCTTGGGAGTCTGAGATTCCTTTTGCTATCCCTGCGTCCCCACGCCTGCTCATGTGTGCTCACTTGTGGTAAATAAATCTTTATAAAAGGAGTGGGGGAGCTCTAAGAAAAGAGCAAGAAACCAAAGGGCTTATGAACAGTAATTTAAAATGCTGGATTGTGGGGTGGTGCCTGGGTGGCTCAGTCAGTTGAGCTGTCGACTCTCGATTTTCTCTCAGGTCTTGATCTCTGGGTCCTGATCCCACCCTGCGTTGGGCTCCACACCTACTGGGGAATCTGCTTGAGGTTTTTCTCTCCCTCTTCCCCTCTCTCAAATTAAAGTCTTAAAACCAAATAGAATATATATTTTTTATACAGTTAGAGAGTAATAGTTCATATTTATTAAGCATCTGCTGTGTGCCAAGCACTTTAGTATTTCAGTTATTCCTTATAAACCGTTTCTTGAGAGAAATTACCCCACTTAACTAGATTTTAAAAAACGGAGTTTAGTAACATACCCGTGTGCCCCAGCTGTTAGGTGGTGAAGCTGGCTTTTGACCCCAGGCAGTCTTGAGTCCACAAACAGCAGCCTGCATTTAGGAATAGAATAGACTCTACGTCATCTGACCAGGTTTTCGTATTTTCATTTTAAGACATTGTTAGCAAAGGGATAATCTTCCTTATTTTTACCTTTGTCCATGTATAGCTGTTTTTCTGTCTTTAATTTTTTTGTATGTAAGCATAATAATGTATATAATATTTTATTCTGCTTTTTCACTTAACATTGTAAACATTTTTCTGGTTGTGGTATACTTTTTAAAAGTCATGTTAAAAATACTCTTTAATGATGGAGTAGTTATCTAAGTCATTTCCTTCTTTTTGGACTTTTAACATTGAAGCCTGTCCAATATAAATGTCTGCAAGGGATTTACCATATTTTTTGGTTAAAGCATATGTCTGTATTCCTAACTCTTGGATCTGTTTCTAGTACAGGTCACTACTCTTACATAAATCATTACAAGTCTTCATGACCACAACTGGTTTTTTTTTTGTAACCTCATCATTTACAGATGAGGAAACAGTCCCAGAACTGTGTGGTTATTTGCCCACTGTCACCTGCCAGGTGAGAATCAGAGCTAGGACTGGACCTCATTTCTCTTTGATGCCAGGTCAAATGCTCTTGTCCGCTATACCCTTCTGAGTGGAGCCCTGGCCCTTCATTGGTTTAATTTTCATAGGAATGCATATAGGTTGAGTTGTGTGGTGTGTTTTCTCTAGACTTCCTCTTAAATTCTAGCCTTCTGTAGGAGTGATGGCTAGACACATAATTTTGGGTGGAAGAGGAATGGTATTAATGCATATGGGTGTTTTGATGCCCCATAAATTGTAGGGGCTCTTTTGGCAGTGGTATTCCAAAGTATACTTCTGGCCCTCAGCATTTCAGCATATTTCTTTATATTTTAGACCGGTATTGCCCGAGTGCCGCTTGCTGGAGCTGCCGGGGGCCCAGGGATCGGCAGGGCTGCTGGAAGAGGAATCCCAGCAGGCGTTCCGATGCCCCAGGCTCCCGCAGGACTTGCAGGGCCAGTTCGAGGCGTTGGTGGGCCATCCCAACAGGTAAGAAGTCGGGGAAGGGCACCTGCATCTCCTGGTTAAAATGAAGGATAGAGAGAGGGCCTACAGTTGGGAAGAATCCAGAAGGACTCTGACTGTCAAGCTGTCAGTATTTCATTGTGCTTTGTATGTAGTCCCAGAATCAAGTGAGAAGGAAAACTAAACATTGTAAATTATTTTGGTGCTGTTGAAGTAAAGGGATGCATAGTAGGTATTCTAGCTGACCGTGTCGGGGCAGAACGTTTCCGTGACCGCACAGGAGCTGTGCTCTCTTAGAGCTCGTTAGCAGTGCTAGCATACTGACAGTGCTGAGGCTGTTTCTTCTGGAGCGGGCCTCCTTAACTCGGGCGTGGGGGATGGGAATGCACATTCAGGCCTGGTCTGCTCTGGCAGGTGGTGTCAGATAGCCAGATGCTGCGAGTTGCAGGTTAGGGGATGGGGCGTCTGCTCAGTCTTAACAGTTGGCGGGGAGAGTAAGATGCTGTGTCGTCCTGCACTTGTCTGTCTGACTCGGTTCCTGTGTCCTCTTAGGTGATGACCCCGCAAGGAAGAGGCACTGTGGCTGCCGCTGCAGCTGCTGCCACCGCCAGCATCGCGGGGGCTCCGACCCAGTACCCTCCTGGCCGTGGGGGTCCTCCCCCACCTATGGGCCGGGGGGCACCACCCCCAGGTGAGGAACCTGTAAGGAGACCATGGCCACCTGATGGGAGATGCCTGAGCTGGATTCATGATGAGACATAACATTGACTGAAGCTGATGAGGAGTTTGTGTGATTAAGCAGGATTACTCTGAGATCTGGCCTGGCTGACTGACCATGGAACTAGCTAGACAAGAGCCATAGGGAGCCCTGCCTCTTTGGCCCAAGGCCCAGTTTCTAGGAGAGACTGGAGAGTGGAATGGTCCGTCTGTCTCAGGACTTGATGGACAACTTTGTTAAGTTTCCTGCCACCTTTTCAAGATAGACACTTGAGCTGTATTCTTGGGGCTTTTCTCTTGTAGGCATGATGGGCCCACCTCCTGGCATGAGGCCTCCCATGGGTCCCCCGATGGGGATCCCCCCTGGACGAGGAACTCCGATGGGCATGCCCCCACCGGGCATGCGGCCCCCTCCCCCAGGCATGCGAGGTAAGTGCCAGCAGCAGTGACTTAACTTCCTTAGAGCATGTTGGGATGGGAAATGGAGGGAAGGTCTGATTTTGACCATACCCACTGGGCCTCTAGGCCTTAAGCCTAGGAAGTGAACTCTTGGAGGGCAACTTTGTCCACAAAGGAAAGAGGGAAAAACCATTTATTAAAATCAGTCTTTCCTCCCTCTTAGAGCAGTTAGAGGTCCTGCACCCAGGGTACTTCTCAGGGTCCCAAGGCAGTGTTCTCAAGGCCCTGCATTCTGAAAGTCCTCAACATAGGTCCAGGGATTGTCTTATGTCCTTCGGTTTGATAATGTCTGATAATTAAGAAGGAGCTCTGGGCTTTGCTGTACTGCTTATTTATATATATCTATTTAAATCCGGTTTACAAAATGCTGACATAGATTAGTCCTTTAATTTTATGGATAAGGAAATGGGCCCTGAGATCTTAGTGTCCCGCTTCCCAGATTGGTGTTTTTTGCACCAAACCATAGTAGGTGATCCCTGTGTCTCCAGTTTGAATTTTTTGTTATGGGCTTTATAAGCATAGGAACTCACACCTACCAGAGAAGTCCCTAGTTAGTATACATGTTACGTCCCTCTGATCACTTGGTGACTGGGGAGGGGGCGGGAGGGGGGAGGCTGGGGGCGGTGGGGCTGGGGCTGGGGATTTGAGTTGCAGATCAGGCACTGACTAAACTTCTTACTCTTACTTCAGGCCTTCTTTGACCCTTGGCCACAGAGTTATGGAAGTAGCTCCACAGAGGCGTGGGCCCGATTACCACAGACCTGTTTGTTTGTTATGCCGTTGTTCTCGGAGTCTCACCGGATTGTCTGGTTTCCCTTTCAGGGCCCCCTCCCCCGGGAATGCGCCCACCAAGGCCCTAGACTCATCTTGGCCCTCCTCAGATCCCTGCCTGTTTCCCGTAAGGCTGTACATAGTCCTTTTACTTCCTGGTGGCCTATGAAACTAGTTTATAATAAACTCTTAAGAATATTTAAGTGTATCTGGCATGGCTATTTAATTTTAGAAAATGGGGTGCTTAAGAGAGTCAAGAAAGGTTGCCTTGGAAAAGTTAGTGCTAATCTCAGCCGCTCCCCTTATAAAATATTTTACAACACGTTTGCAGAGATGCGCAACTTCCTACTGAGAATTCACAAAATTGTGCTTCGTGACATTTCACATATCAAACTGGCAAAGATTTGTTGAAGTAAACACAGTATTGGTAGTTGTGAATTGGCAAATCTTCCTTGGATTTCCTCATCTTGGTAGCCTCTTATGCAGTACTTGAGATGATACTCATTTTCATATGATAAAATAGGAGGCAGATACTAAAAATGAAAACCAGTTCCACTGGGAGAAGAACAGTTTTGGTAGAACTTTCTCCCAGCATCACACACGTGCATATCATCTAACCTTTGAGTTGCAGATGTCCAGGATTCTTCCACCTGAAGTCTACATTCAGTGGATAAGATGGCCACTGAGCAGTACCTGAGCACTTAGTACATCAAGTTTCAAGGGTACAGAACTGTGGAGCAGACTCTCTTCTGAAGTTACTGTCTGGAGCAAGACAATTCTAAAAGCAAAGGAGACCTTGAAAACATCTACTATTGGGGCATTAGGAATTTTTTCAGGAGTGTAATCGTGATTCAACGATGAAATAAACATTAATGGAAGGAGAAAGCCACGCGATCGTTTTAATAGATGCAGAGAAGACATTTGACAAAATTTGGACACCTTTTCATGATTTAAAAACAGCACATTAGGAATAAAAAGGAGCTTGGTAAACACGACAAATGGGTTATTTGAAAAACTCACAGCCAACATAATGGAGGTATCCCCGTTAACCACTGCGGTTTACCCTTGTACCGGAAGTTGTAGCCGCAGCAGTTTGGTAAGTATACAAAATTTAAAGATACGGAAGTTCGAAATGAAGTAAAACTTGACCAATTTTCCCCATGTAGAAAAAATCCCAAAGAATCCATTAGAAAACTAGAGCTGATAAAGTCTGCAGAGTTGCAGGGTTCGGGATCATACACAAATCAATTGTGTGTGTATACCAGCAAAAATCTGAAAAAGATTTAAATAATTTCATTTATTTATAGCAGCATTCCAAAGAATAAAATAGGAATCCATTAACCAGGGAGGTGAAAAGATTTGTACACTGAAATTAAAACATCTTAAAAAAAACCCTAAATAGACCACTCGTGTTCATGGGTTGGAAGACAATACTGTTAAAATGGCAATCCTCTCCAAAATGCATAGATGAAGTGCATGCAATCTCTGTTGAAATGCCAATGGTTCCCCCTGCTGAAACACGTGGATCCTCCAAAATTCCTATGAAGCTGTAGAGGCTCCAATTAGCAAAACCGATTTTGAAAAGTGTTCAAAGTTGGATGTTTCACACTTCCTGATTTCAAAATGTAGTATAAAGCTTCAGTAATCAAAGCAGTGTGGTATAGACATAGACCAACGGAATAGAATTAATCCAGAAATAAACGTTTATATGGCTGATTTTTGACAAGTGTTAACATTTAATTGGAATAAAAGTCTCTTCAACGGTGCTGGGACAATTGGACAACTAGTGCAGAAGAATGAGGTCGGACCTCTGCCTTGCTCTGTAGGTCATTAACTCAGAATGGATCAACAGTCTAAATATAAGAGCTAAAGCTGTAAACCTACTAGAAGGAAACCGGTAAATCTTAACCTGGGATCTGGAGATAGATTCTTAAATTTGACACTGTTAGGGCCTGCTTAGCCTCAAGGCTGGCATAACGGGCTCTGAAACTCCCTGGTGATTTAAGCCTCTACATATCTAAGACCCCCTGGTGATTGATGCCTTTACAAGGCCTGTGTTAAGCAAATGAGGGCAGATGAGTCAAGGAACCCTCTGTGCGCGTCTTGCTTCCTTGCCCCAGTTCCTGAAATGTCCACACTGGGGAGGGGGCTAAAATGTTACTCAACCAGGAAAATTACTGTATAACTTATGCTTGCTGTTTGAAACGTATATAAACCCCTAGACCCTTGCATTAGGGGTCCTTGCTGAAACCCGCTGCGCGGGGCGGATGCTTGTACCCTAGCTAGCTGGAAATAAACCTCGCTGTGTGATTTGCATTATCCTGAGCGTCCTCGGTTTCTCTTTGGGGAGGCAGGCGACATCGCACTTTAACAACACCACAAGCACAAGCAAAACGAAACAACTTGTGTCTCAAAAGCTATTATCAAAAATGTGAAAAGGGGACCTACAGAATGGGAGACTATTTGGAAATCCTGTCTGATTTGGGTTTAATATCCAGACTATATAAGGAACTTTCACAACTTGACAGTAAAAAGATAAACAGCCCAATTTAAAAGCAAAAGAATGGAACAGATTTCTTTAAACAAGATCTACACATAGATAACAAACACATGAAAAAGATGGTCAGCATCACTGGTTTAAAGAGGCACAAATTAAAACCACAATGAGATACCATTTCACAACCGCTAGGGTGGCTGTGGGGAAAGTAAGGGTGGTGGTGGGGGGTTGGCTAACTACTGGCGAGGATGTGGGGAAATAGGACCTCTTGTGCACTGCTCGCAAGAATATAAAATGGTGCAGCCATTTAACTTTCATCAAAAAAACATAGAAATACCTTATGATCCAGCAATTCCACTCCTAAGTATATACCCAGAGAGAAATGAAAATCTATGTCTACACAGAAACTTGTATATGAATGTTTATAGTACATTAATCATAAAAGCCACACAGTGGAAACAACTGTCCATCAGTGGATAAGTGGATACACCAACTGTGGGATATGACATTCAAGAAAGTATTATTCAGCCATAAAAGAAATGAAATATTGATACCCGCTGCCATTTGGATGAACTTGAAATACCGCCCGAAGGGAAAAAAGCCAGTTCGCATTATAGGTTTCCTATTTGAAATTTCCAGAATATGAAGGTCATAGAGACTGTGGGTTAGAAGTTACCGGGGCATGGGGATGGGGCCAAGGCCGAATGGGGATGGATTACTTTGTGGATATTTGCTATTTTCACGTGGTGATGAAGAAGTTTTGCAACTAGAGCTAGCTAGCTGGTTATTGTGTAACACGGTGAATACAACTAAATACAACTGAGTTCTAATGGTCAAATTAAAGTGGTTACTTACATGTTAAGGGAATTTCACCTGAATTAAAGAAAGGGAAAAGAGTTCGTGGAAAGAGCTTCCCAAGCCTTTTTATTGTGGGAAGGATATTTCAGCAGAGGAAAAGGCCGAGGAGTAAGGGCATCAGGGAGGTGAGCTTGAGGGCAGCTCTTGGCAAAGATGGAATGGCTGGTTCGGACAACATCACAGGAGGAAGCTATGCCCCCAGGAAGCAGCAGCCAACTGCAAAGCAGGGCTAGGACATCCCTCTGGGGAGTCTCCCTTTGCTTGTCATGTGACCCAGAAGGGTTTTGTACTCAGCCTGAGCTGAAAGGCAGGGACTCTTCTTTGATCATACAAATAATAAACCTTTTCCTCAACAAAGGAAAAATATGGTCATGGATTCCCTCATGGTTAGCAGGGTAAAAATACTATCTGCTCAAAACTAGTTTTGAACATCCATTAAAACCTTCTTGAAGTATGGTCTCCATGGTTCTGGGTGTACAACGCTATGCAGCAAAATCCTAAGCACACTTGCTTTTGGGAACCACTGACTGAACAGGGAGAAAGAACAAAAGGAAAAGTCTGCAGTCAGACATCTGGGCATTCTAACTATTTTATCCTGAAGATAACTCCTAAGTCCCTGGTAGTGTAAGAGGCTTGGGTGGAAGAGTGAAAGCTCGTTTTGATCTGCCTGTAGGCTTTTCTCCACTCTGGTTTTCATATTAAACTTCTCCGACGTTAGTTCAGCAGGACAGATGATCGGGAGCTGTGAGGACTGAGTGAGATAACAGAGTGAAAGCAGGTTCGCTGTGGGTTTAAATCCAAATTCTGCTTGATCAGACCCACATGCAAACTCTTCTGTACATTATGTTTTCTGCTTGTTTCTTTCAAAAATATTTTATTGTAGAAAACTCATTAAAGATTGACTATAGAAAAAAATACTGAGCCCCAATACCCTGAACATTCAATTTTGAACATTTGTCTTCCTGTTAGGTTTCGTGATCTTGGTATACTCTCAACTTCCTATTTAACATTAAAAAAAATCCCCCAATCTTTGCAAACAATGACTTTAGTGTCTTATCTCATTAAGTGAACATTGTACCTACCACTACTAACCATCTCTGTAGTTGGATATTTAGGTTTTTCACTTACAAATAATGTGGTGATCCTATTTTCGCATAAAGATCATCCTATATTTAGGTAATTCAAAAGGAATTTCTGAGTCAAAGGTTGCAGATGTTTCCATTAACTTCATTAAAACTTGCATTGATTTGCCCTGTTCCAAAACACATGGCTACACTTTTCACAACATGCTCCTCAAAACTGATAATTGTCATCAAGGAGAAAGACACTTTCCTAGCTTGGCTGCTGCAAATGACATGCCATCATTATATCGTGTTCTTTTTATCTCCAAAGGGGGATCTGTCTCTATTCTTAAGTTATCACTTTCCTCTTTTGCATAGTCTTCATTTTTTTATTTTTTAAAAATTTTTAGAAGATTTTATTTTGGGGTGCCTGGGTGGCTCAGTTGGTTAAGCGACTGCCTTTGGCTCAGGTCATGATCCTGGAGACCCAGGATAGAGCCCCACATCGGGCTCCCTGCTTGGTGGGAAGCCTGCTTCTCCCTCTCTTACTCCCCCTGCTTGTGTTCCCTCTCTAGCTGTGTTTCTCTCTATCAAATAAATAAATAAAATCTTTTTTTTTTAAAGAAGATTTTATTTATTTGACAAAGAAAGAGACAGTGAGAGAGGGAGCATAAGCAGGGGGAGTGGGAGAAGGAGAAGCAGGCTTCCAGCATAGCAGGGATCCTGACATGGGGCTCATTCCTAGGACCCTGGGATCAGAGCCTGAGCCTAAGAACTGAGCCCCCCGGGCGCTTCATGTATTGTCTTTAAAGAGACATGTACAACTGTGTTATTATATAAGTCTTGATAAAGATTATAGGTGGATGTAGAGAAACTACACATTCTTCTCATTTGGGAATTCATATCTGATTTTTCATGACTACAGCCAAGCAGTAATGAATATTTTGTGAAGAAATATATTTTCTTTGAATTTTGTAATTTATAGGAGAGAGATTCATGATTCAAAGGCAGGCACCAGAAAGAAGCTCTCGGTTCCTGAATGCAGGTGCATGCGTAGACCATCTCTGGAGGGCTTTGTACGGGGGTTGGGGGTTGGCCAGTTCACTTGCCTGTAGGGAAGGAAATCTACTTCAAGGGGAACAGGAATGGAAGGAAGTTCCCACTGTATACCATTTAGAACTTCCGAACTATGAAACACATGAGTGCATTCCCCAGTAAAAAATATCAGTATTTTTTAAAGGCTTCATTAATCTGTAATTAAAAGAAAAAATTTTAATTAATATATAATGTATTATTTGTTTCAGGGGCACAGGTCTGTGACTCATCAGTCTTACGCAATTCACAGCACTCACCATAGTACATACCCTCCCCAATATCCATCACCCAGCCACCCCATCCCTCCCATCTCCCTCCTGAATGTACTTAAAAAACCCCACCAGGGGGCAGCATTGCTCTGTCAGGAGGAAAGGAACTGCTGGTGTGAGTTCAGTCAGGCGCCGGTGTTGGGATTGTGGGTTGGATTTTTGATTCCTCATTTTCTGTATTGTTCTAACTTTCTACATAGACCCATACAGAAATAAAATACACTTGGGGCGCCTGGGTGGCTCAGTTGGTTAAGCCTTGGCCATCAGCTCAGGTCATGATCTCAGGGTCCTGGGATCGAGGCCGCATCGGGCTCCCTGCTCGCAGGGAGCCTGCTTCCTCCTCTCTCTCTGCCTGCTTCTCTGCCTACTTGTGACCTCCCTCTTTATGTCAAATAAATAAAATTTTTTTTTAAAATAAAATACACTTTATTTAAGGAAAGACGGAAGCATCAAGCCCTGCCCCTCTTTGGCTGTGGGGCCATACCTCTGTATGATATGCATAAATTCCTGAAAGTAGAATTACTAAGGAAGAGGAGGGATATTTAAAATGTTGCTAGATAAAGCAAATGAATAGCCTTCCAACTGTATTATCTTGCACCATGTCTATTTCTCACATCCTGGCTAACTTGGTGTATTGCTACATTATTAGATCTTGTTCCATTTGATGTTAAAAAAAAAATCTCCCACTTCAGTTAGTAAATACTTAGTTATAGCAGAGGCTGGTGATGTTTTCATATATTTCACAGAAGCTTAGCTTTATTTTTCTGTGAGTGACTTCCTCGCTCTGATGAGGGCAGGAAATTTCTCCGTTGTTTCCCCGTGGCTCTGTGCGCTTAGCACATGTTGAATGAGTGGATGGGAAATAACTTTTCTAGGCTCTGATTTCCTCATCTGTAAGATGTGAGTGTTGTTCTGTTGGGATATTGACCTCTCCACACCCAAATTTGGTTGGATAGTGAGGACTGGTGATTTTTTTAAAAAAGATTTTATTTATTTGACAGAGAAAAACACAGCCAGAGAGGGAACACAAGCAGGGGGAGTGAGAGAGGCTTCCCACTGAGCAGGGAGCCAGATGTGGGGCTCGATCCCTGGTCTCTGGGATCATGACCTGAGCCGAAGGCAGTGGCTTAACCAACTGAGCCACCCAGGCGCCCCAAGGACTGGTGATCTTACACATGCATCAAGGGGTCATAAAAAGATTTATTCTTGACATAAAGTGGCTTTGAGGGCAGAGCAGTCAGGCTCCGAAGCAGGTCTGAAAATGGCTTGAGAGAGCAGGGGGAGGTGACTGGCCCATTCTATTGTGCTTGGGGAGTGGGGCTGTGGTGAGGGGCCCTCGAGAGGAACCACAGGTGCCCAAGGGAGGGAACCCACAGGCTTTCTCATGGGCTTGAAACCGTCAGCAAACATAAACAAATGAAGCTGGGCTTTGTATCACAGGGTGATAGAACAGTGCCTCACTGAAGATTAGTTGACATTATATACATAATAAAGTCAGCACAGAGGAAGTAGTTGGTGAATATTTGCCATTATTATTGTTCTTGAGTCTTTCAATCCTAACTTTGTAAAGAGAGAGTTTTTTCTTTTGAATATAACCTCAGAATTTTTTTTTTTTTTCAGCAGTAAAGGCTGTGTAATTACAGGGTTTGGCTGTTCTTATTTACGATATGGTTTGCTTGTCTTGTCTCATCCCGGTGGCCCAGCTACAGTGCTTTGCATGGAATGAAAGAAAGAACGTGCTCATTTCCAGAAGGTCTCATAGTGAGAGCCTCGCGTGGTGCTGGGTACTTCACACGTGGTATGCAGGGAAGGCTGGTTGACCTGAACGGAAGACAATATCCCTGGGGCAGGGGGGAGGCGGGGAGGTTGGCTGGTGAAGCTGAATGTAGTCATGTTCTATGATCCAGCGTTTCCACTCCTAGATGTATTCCCAACAGAAATGCTGGGCATCTGTTCACAAAAAGACATGTACGGGAACGTATATAGCTGCTCTATCCATAATAGCCCAAACTGGAGCCTACCTCCATATCCATCATCAGGAAAATAGATAAACTGTAGTACACAGTTTGAAGGGTACAAAAGATAAATTGTCGTATACTCACACAGTAGAATATTGCAGACCAAAGAATATGAAGGATCTGTAATAACTCCCAGCAATACAGATGAATCTCCTGTATCAAATGTCAGGTGATAACTGTGTGTAATACCCAAACACTAATCTTTGCTTCTACAATTTAGGATTGTGATTACCTTAGGTGGGGGGCACAAAGGGAGCTTCTAGGGTGCTGGTAATGTTCTATGTCTTGATCTGGGTGCTGGTTACCTGAGTGGGTTCAGTTTGTGAGAATTCAGCAGGCTGCACACTTTTAAAAAGCCTGTATTTTATTAAATTCAATTATTAACATATAGTGTACTATTAGTTTCAGAGGTAGAGTTCAGTGATTCCTCAGTTGCATATTAACACCCAGTGCTCATTTCACGGATGCACACTTTTGATATGAATATATTTCTGTATGCATGTTAAGCCCTTATAAAAATGGAAATGAAATTTCATCAGGGAAAATCACAAAGGAAACTTACCATTATGCTGATCGCGGTAGTGTCTAGGTGAGGAGACTCTGGCTGGTGTTTCGCCTTCTCTTTCTGTATGTTCCTAATTTACTCTCGTCCATTCATTCCGTAAGTATTTATTGGATGCCTGCTGTGTTCTAGGCACTGTTCTCTTTAACTCTGCTGGGTATAAGAACGAACAAAATAGAATTCTCTGTACTTGATGAAACTCATTCTAGAAAGAGGAGGTGGGCAGTAAATAATATGCATGTAAATGCATTATGTCAAATGGTAACAAATGCTACAGAGGAAAGTAAATCAGGAAGGGAGATGGGAAGTGCTGTGAGTGTGACGTCAGAGACTGTCCTATTGATAACGAGCAGTCTGAGCAGAAACCCATTGGAATAAGACAGTAAGCCTGGCAGGTTTGGTTGGGGATGGACAAAAAGGACTCTAGGTAGGGAGTACAGCAACCGCAAAGGCACTCAGGTGGGAGCGCTCTTTATTTTCCAGAAAACATCCACAAGGTCTCCAGGCCAGTTAATCAATTTACTGCATCTCAGCTCCGAACCCAGCCTTTTGGTCAAGGGTGCAATGTTATGGTTTGTCGGTAGAGGGCGCCAGAGAGACACCGCGGGGTGAGAGGGCTTGCTTTTCGCTTCTGGTGTGTTCTCCTGAAGCTTGCACTGCTTTCCTGGGGCCCAGCTCCCACAGTGTTGGGCCAAGCACCAGACAGATGGACCAGCCAGAAGCTTAACAGTGGATATGTGAGAAGGAGATAGCCAGACAGGGTCTTGATAAGATCTTACTTGGCCCTGGTGGTCTAGAAGTCATACCCAAGACTGTGAACCCTTAAAAAGAGAGCACAGAGAACACCGGCCAGCTACTCCTTCCTGGCTGAGTCGGGGTATTGTAGACACAGAAGTTAAAAGATGGGGCCCACTTGTAAATTGCCTCAACTTTTAATGCATTCTTGAAACCACCCACGGATGGATTGCCAAGGGTACAAGCCTTGCTGGCCCACGGTGCTTCAGCCCAACCTCTGACTCATCTGATGACCCAGGGATGACCTCTAAGAAGTCAGACTTAAAAACAAGAACAAAAAAACCCCCAAACTCTAAGTGGAGAGGTCAGCTACCACATAATGCAAGGGAAATAGATGCCACGGAATTAACCCAGTCCAACAAAAGGAGGACACAGAGAAACAAAGAAACAGCAGTAGCCACTGCTCCTCCTGGGAGGGATCAGAATTCAGAGTTGGAGGAATAGCTGATCCAAAATGTCTAGTTTTTAGTAAAAAATGCTAAGACATGTGGCACAGACAGACAGACCGACACACACACAAACACATACACACACTCACACAGACTAGGAAAGTGTGACCTCCCCCTCAATACAAACTGTCTCTGAGCCAAGACTTCAAAGCAGCTCTTACCAATATGGCGGCCTAACAGATCTATGGGCCACCTGATCCCACCCGGCCACTGCAGAACACATCTTCTTCCTAAGCACGTGGTACCATTCTTCTTCTTTTTTTTCTTAAAAGATTTTATTTATTAGACAGAGAGACAGCAAGAGAAGAACCCAAGCAGGGGGAGTGAGAGAAGGAGAAGCAGGCTTCCCGCTGAGCCCGATGTGGGAATCGATCCGGGGACTCTGGGATCATGACCTGAGCCGAAGGCAGAGGCTTAACAATGGAGCCACCCAGGTGCCCCACATGGTAACGTTCTTGAAGGTAGATGATATGCTACACAATAAAACAAACCTCCATCAGTTATTTTTTAAATTAAATTTTTTATTTTGAGATAACAATAGTTCACATGCGGTCGTAAGAAACAATACAGAAAAGTCCCAGGGGATCTTCAGCCAGTTTGCCCCAACGGTAACATCTTGCAAATCACAGTACAGGATTCTAACCAGGATACTGACCTTGATACAGTCAAAGGCGACAACATTCCATCACAGAGATGCTTGTGCTGTCTTGTCACACCCACCCTGACTCTCAGCCTCAGTCCTCCTTAACGTCAGGCAGCCACTAATCTGTCCTCCATTTCTAGCATTTTGTCATTTCAAGAATGTGGTAGAAATGGAATCATATAGTATGTCACCTGTTGGAATTGGCTTTTTTTACTTGGCCTAATTCTATGGGGATTCATCCAGGAGTATCCACAGTCCATTCCTTTTTATTGCTGAGTAGTATTCCATGCAATGGATGGACCACAGTTGAATTAGCAATTAAGGACATCTAGCTTGTTTCCAGTTTGGGGTTGCTGCAAATAAAGCTGCTAAACATCCATGCACATGTGTTTGTGGGCATACAAATTTCATTTCCTGGGGTAAATACCCAGGAGTGCAACTGCTAGTTTGTATCTTAGTGGCCCACTCCTTCCTTCCTCCCTCCCTCCCTTCTTTCCTCCCTTCTTTCCTTCCTTCCTCCCTTCTTTCCTTCCTTCCTCCCTTCCTTCCTTCCTTCCTTCCTTCCTTCCTTCCTTCCTTCCTTCCTTCCTTCCTTCCTCCCTTTCTTCCTCCCTCTTTACCTCCTTCCCTCTCTCCCTCCCTCCCTTCCTTCCGAAGCCACCACACTATTTTCCACAGTGACTGTAACATTTTACATTTATTCCAGCAACATAAGAGCTATCAGGGTTCTCTGCCTCCTTGCCATCATTTGGCATTGCCACTGGGTTTTAATGTTAACCGTTTCATTGATATATAATGATGTCTCATTGTGGTTTTAATTTGCATTTCCCTACTGGCTAATAATATTGAATAGTCTTTCATGTGCTTTTGTTGCCATCTATATATCCTCTTTGGTGAAAAGGTTATGTCTTTTGCCCATTTTCTTATATTGTTTTTTACTGTTGGATTTTGAGAGTTCTTTATATAGCCCAGATTCTAGTTCTTTGTCAGATACATAGTTTGCAACATTTTTCCCCCCTGTATGGAGCTTTTCTTTGCTTATTTTAACAGGATCTTTCATGGATGCAAAAGTTTTGAATTGTGATGAAATCCAATTTATCAAATTTCCTGGCTGGGATTTTGATGGGAATTACACTAATCCTGTATAACAATTTGGGGGATAACTGACTTCTTACTTTTGTTCAGTCTTCCAATTCATGACCAAGAGATGTCTCTCATTTATTTAGATCTTCTTTGATTTCTCTCATCAGCATTTTTTAGCTTTCAGCATGTAAATCCATATATCTTTTTTAAAGATTTTATTTATTTGCGGGGCGCCTGGGTGGCTCAGTTGGTTGAGCGACTGCCTTCGGCTCGGGTCCTGATCCCGGAGTCCCGGGGGTCGAGCCCCACATTGGGCTCCCTGCTCGCAGGAGGCCTGCTTCTCCCTCTCTCACTCCCCCTGCTTGTGTTCCCTCTCTGGCTGTGTTTCTCTCTGTCAAATAAATAAATAAAATCTTTTAAAAAAAAGATTTTATTTATTTGACAGAAAGAAACACAGCCAGAGAGGGAACACAAGCAGGGGGAGTGAGAGAGGGAGAAGCAGGCCTCCCACCACGCAGGGAGCCCGATGTGGGGCTCGACCCCCGGGACTCCTGGATCATGACCCGAGCCGAAGGCAGTCGCTCAACCAACTGAGCCCAGGTGCCCCTAAATCCATATATCTTGTTAGATTGACATGGAAGTATTTCATATTTTTTTGATAGATTATAAGTGTAAATTAAAAGTAAATTTTGGTTTGGATAGTTCATTGATAGTCCATCGATATAGAGTTGCTTACAGAACTGGCTCATGTGATTATGGAGGCTGGCAAGTCCAATATATACATCTTGTTGGTCTGCTTCCCTGGACAACGTTGGCTAACACAAGTACCACCGTCACCACAACCACCTTTCTACCTTGCCTTCTTCGATTTAAGAAATACTCCTAGAACCACTGAGTCTCACCACTGAAGGGGAGGCTAAGGGATCTTTTGCGGGGACAGCCTTTTAGGGCTGTAGCATGGGCACAGGTAACATGTACGGGAAACTATTGGAGAGGTCAGGGTCAAGGTGCCGACCCTTGCTGGTTACCATCTAGGGACTGAAGGTTAGGACCGCAGTCCAATATCAAGAAGGCAGTGAGCCACAGGACACTTTGGGCACATTGGCCTTCACTTTGTTCCTGGGACAGACCAAGCTCATTTCCACCTTAGTGTCTGCATGAGTCAGACTTCTTGGTTGCAAGCAGAAGAAACAGATCCTTGTTGGCTTAAGCAAAGAGAGTGGTGTAGAAATTAAGTGTAAATTGGAAAGGACACTAAGAGACAGATGAGACACAGGGCAGTATGGGATCCCGTGAGTCTTCAGAGGGTCTGGAATCAGGCAGCAGGAAAGAGCGCAGCAGAGTATATATTTCCAAAAGTATCTATGGCAATATTTCCGGTCCTACAAGCTCTTGTGGGATCTTTCCACTTTGTATCACAAATCGGGTCTATTTCCTCTTGAAATTTGGAGGAACTTTGTCACAGCCTTGATGAACAGAATGTGCAGAAGGACTTGACAACTCCCAGCCCCAACACATAAAGGCACTATGGCTTCCATCTGAGTCTCTCTCTCTCTCTGCTTGCCTTTGTCCCTCGGCCGCCATGCTGTGAGGAAGCCCAGGCCGTGCGGAGAGACTGTGGGTAGGTGTTCCCGCTGCCGGGCCGGCATGTCCACCCCCAGCATCCATAAGCAGACACGGAAGTGGATAAGCCTTCAGATGATCCCGGCCCAGTCTTTGCACTGACCCCACTCCACAGAGTTCAGCAGAGACAAACGATCCTGCCCAAGCCCCGGACCCAACTGCAGATTAGTCACAAGGTAATTGCTGCCATTATTTTAAGTGTGAAGTTGTGGGGTGGTTTGTTACACGGCGATGGGTCACCAGAATGTGCAGCGAACATGTCAAAGCAGGAATTCCCGGGGCACACGCGCTGCCCGGGGCTCCACCTCCCACGGTCTCCGCCCCTGCGATGCCTTCCAAACGCTCCCTCCATCCGGATCCCTGTCGGGGTCGAGGTGCCCAGCCTGGCTGCGCCACGGCCGGTGGAGGATGCAGATCATAGGCCGTACTTCACGGAGTTGTTAGGAGAGTAAATAAATGAGTACAGGTAAGGCAGCTCCAGCAGTTCCTGGCATGTAGTAAGCACACTCATTTAGTCTTTAATCATTTTTTCGGTTATGTTTTATTAAAATCTGACCTTGAATATCACTTCCTCAGGGGAACGGATGCTATGCTGTCCCCCACAACTCTGGAGAGGTGACACCGGGCTGTATTTTCTCTTTGGCACATGTCACTATGTGTAATTAGCTTATCCATGGGTTTGTTTACTTTTTTACTCTCATTTCTCATTTTAACTTGTTGCGCTTTTTGAAATGCGGTGATCCAGCCGCTGTCTCCACCCACTGGAACTTGAGCCCAGGGAACAGGTGATGTCACCGCTCGGTCCTTGGGTCGAACAGAAGGCAGGTGGAGACACACCGTCTGGCCCTTCCTTCTGTAGGAGGCTTGTTGCCCTAAATGCCGGGAAGGCTGACTGCAGATGACCCTAGGAATGGCTTCCAACTTAGAGAGCTATCTCGCCCAAAGATATGCCTCTTCGGGGCAAATCGTGACCGATGTGGGCCTAGACAGGCCCAGCCACCTTGGCCCAACCCAACTCTCATGGGCCCATGTGTGGGGCCCAGGCTATTTCTAGATCTGTGTCATGGCTCGTTCCTCCCTGTGCCCTTTCTGCTCCCCCCCCCCAACATGTGGACCCCAGGTCATTCCTTACTTAATTTCCTACCTCTAAACTCTGTCTGAGAGTCAGCCTCCTGGGAGGGCAGCCTGATACCGCCAAGCCTGAAGAACCAGGGCAACTGGCATTTGCTTGAAGGACGAGGTGTCTGGGGTCCTTGCTGAAAGGAAAGTCCTTTTTACTAAGCATGGGAGATCCCCTCTGTTGGAGTCACCCCCCCACTCCCTCCCCCTTCCTGCTGCTCAGCCCTGAGGAAATGGCTACGCGCAATGGACCTCCAGCTAACTCCCTTAAATGGACGGAATCAGCATCCCAAACCTCGGGTTGGACAGGGGGTCCTCCACGCATCTGGGTTCTCCAAGCTGTCGTGCTGCATAGAATCATAGGACAGATGCCTTCGCTCTTACCCCAGGACCACCTGTCACACACCGTCCATGTGTTTGCCTGACCTCCTTTTAGCAAAGAGTTTCTACATAAATTGTTCCCACTTCAGTTCCTGTCCAGGAGGTGTCTCACTGCAGGCGAGCCTGTTTATTGTTGTGCAGATGACGTAAACTCCGATTAGTTGTCATTCTTTTGGCTATCTAGAACGTTCTGAGCTGATGTCCAGGATGGGCGGTCATCCTCAGGTCTCAGTGGTCTCCACTCCAGTCCTTGTCGCAGAGGCCTTTATACCCTGTTGAGGCTAAGAGCATGATTGTGTGTAGTGTAAGCTGCTGGGGGCGTTTTTCCACACTGAACGCTGTTCTCATTCTCAAAAAGTCAGTAACCCCTGGGCTGGTGGTAGGAGACCCCTGATGACCACGATGAGACAGATTTGAAGCTTCGTCCTCAGATGCCGTGAGGTTCCTCCATCTTCAGCTTCTTCCGAGCAGCAGAGGCTGTTGGATGCTGGGCCTGGGTCTTCACAGAGGGAAGAGCTCCCATTGCTTCAAATCTAGCCTATTTTTCAGCACATGACTTTGGGGTAAAACTTAGATGGTGCGAGTGGCATGCACCCGGGGCCTCCCGCTCACCCTATGGCTGTCGGCAAGGCTTGTCCCTCTGTGTAAAATGGGAGTATTGAGGGATGTTAGCAGCCAGCTCTAACACTTTTGGGGTCCCTTGCAGAGCTGGGAGGACGTTTCTGGGTCTGGAGCTGGTCAGAGCATGGAGGAGCCGAGAGGGAAGCAGGAGAGCCCAGGGCTTGGCTAGGGTGACGGCGAGCGGATAGGGTGGGAGGTGGCAGAGCCGGGCGGGTCTCAGGTCCTGTGAGACTTGACTGTCAGCCTCGCAGCTGTGAGGATGATCGGTGAACGTGGAAGATGCTCCCTACATCACCCATCATTGTCCAAAAGTTTAAGGATTGCCGAGTCTAACACCTCATTTTACAGATGGGAAAACTGAGGCCCAGGAGAGGAAGGCACTTGCCAGATTCACCAAGCAGGGCAGAAACTGAAGCAGAACTGGAACCTGGGCCTCCTGGCTCCCATGCAGGAGAGACAAAGAGGTGGACAGGAAGGGAAGGGGGGCCTTCTCCTCCCCTCTCAGTCCCTTGTGGCGGCTGTGGCCACGTGGATGACCACAAAGCCCTTGATGTCCGGGAAGCGGGGGCTGATGAGGTCCACCTGCAGCTGCCTCGGGCCGCTCTTGGTCGGGGTGATGTTGAACTGGACCGAGGCCCTCTCCTGGGGCTCCAGGCTGGGCACACTGGGGAAGGGGGATGAGAGAAAGGCAGGTCATCAGCCCCCTCTCCTTCTGAGTCTGGCCCACCGTCTCCAGAGCCCCTGGGGTCAAGGCCACACCTTGAGACTGACATTCAAGCCTTGTCAGTATGTTTCCAGCTGAATTTCCCCTTCTGCCCCTTCTCACTCTTTCAAACAGCCAGGCGTGTCCCCTCCCTGTGACCTGAACATCCTGCACACCTCCTCTCTCTGGGCTTTTGAAGGCACTCTTCCTCCCCCCTAGGATGCCCTTCCCATTCCAACTGCACCCGAGGACCAGATCAGGTCCTTCTTCCAGGAGACCTAACCTGACACCCCAGCCACTGAGCCCTCTGGCTGGGAAGCCCTCCATCCTTCTTGATGCTTGAAAAGCTTCTCGATTCATCATTTCAGGCCAACTCCTCCGTGACTTTTCCCTGGTTCTACCCCATGCCCAGTTAAGGGCTGCCTCTGCTTCCCTGGGCCCCTGGGGAGTCATCTCGCTGCACAAATCGCACTGTCCTCATTTGAAGGATCACCCGTCTGTGAGAACACTTCTCCAGGCAGAACCCCATCTGTTCATGTGGGCATTCCCAGCAGTCACCACGTGGCTCAGAGAACAGGTCATTCTGATTAAGGGTCGTGTGAACGAGTGGGTGGGTGAGTGGGTGAGTTATACGACCGAGCTCATGACTAAATGAACGAAGGAAGGAATCAATAAATGAAGGCTGGTGTGTCTCGGCTGCGAGCTGGTGTCTGGGGGTCCAGGGTCTCTCCCGCACCCCCCTCTGTTGGCCGCTTCTCCATGGCCCATTGGATAAGGAAGGTAGGGCTCGCACTGCCCGGCTGACACTTACTCGATGCTGAGCTCTCCCTGGAGAAGGCCACTGCCCTCCACCATCAGCACACAGTCCTCCACTTTCTCCAGAAGGGGGTTGACCACCGTCACTTTCACCGTAACTGCCACCCCCACCACGGCGGGGCCCAGCACCTGGAGGGGTGAGCCCCATAAGTCATTGTCTTCCTCCACGTTCCCCCAGGAGACCCATGGGTCCCGGCTGGGATGCTGGCTGGAGCCTGGAATGGGCATGAATCATGGCTACCCCCTGCATCTACCTACCCCCTTATGGAGCTCCATCATATATCTATCCCCCTGCACCCATGCCATTCATCTCCACCCTTGAAGGCAGAATCTGGGGCTAAAAGCATAAACTCCCAGCCTCTGATGCCCTCCCTGAGCTGCGAAGGGGGCCTGCGGGGAACAAGGTGGTGGACACAGATGGGACTCACCTTGATGGTGATGAAGTCCTCCAGAGTGATGTCCTTCTCCACCAGGAGCTTCTCTCCTTTGGTGACAAAGCACATGGCAGCCAACAGGATCTTCTTGTCCTCTGTCAGATCTTCCTTATATTGAGAGTAAGATATTGTGATTGGGATCTGTTTCTCTGGAGGGGAAATCAGAGGTGGGAATTAGGGGTCCAATGTGCTCTTGCAATGGAACTCAAGAGGAGGAAGGGAAGGCTCCAGTCCTTTTATTTATATATGTATGTATGTATGTATGTATTTATTTATTTATTTTAAGATTTTATTTATTTATTTGACAGAGAGAAATACAGCTAGAGAGGGAACACAAGTGGGGGAGTGAGAGAGGGAGAAGCAGGCTTCCCGCCGAGCAGGGAGCCCACAGTGGGATCATCACCTGAGCCGAAGGCAGATATTTAACCAATGAGCCACCCAGGTGCCCCAAATTCCTAATTATACTCTCTGGGTCCTTGCCACCAACCAAAGACAGGCATTATTATTGTTAGTTCACAGATGAAGAAACCTAAGGCTCAGAGAGGTTAGTTTCTTGTCCAGTGTCACACAGCAAGTAAACCAAGGAGCCAAGAGGAGATGGGATTCAAATTCAAGCCAGTTGGCTACCGGGGCACTAGACTCTTTCTCCAAGAACTCCTGGAGGTGTGTTTAAACTTTTCCTTATCATTCCAGATACAAGTATCTCAGTCCATTACCAGGAATCCACTCACTGTTTATTGAGCACCTACTATGTGCCAGGTGCAGAGAGGGGGACGTGTCAGAGGTCTGCCTCCACCTTCCAATCCAGTAGGGAGGCCGACTTCTTCGCCGCTTCTCCAAATCCTCCCTCCCCATTAAGGCCCATCCCAGTCCAACCCCCCCCCGCCGGGTGAAAAGCCTTCACGGGTACCCCACTCTGTGATCTCACGCCCTCTGCCCTCTGAGCTCCCGTGGTCCTGGCCATCTGGGTCTCTCACCAGCACAGACACCCTGCTTGTGCTCTTCCTTCTCTTGAGCACGGGTTGCCACAGACCCCAGCGGGCTGCGTGTTTGGGGTCCACTGTGTGCTTTTTTCCTTTAGGTACAGTGTGTTCTTTCCGACTTACGTCCGGCCCCACCACCCTGCCCTGGACTGCTCTCCCCCTCCTCCCATGTGTCTGTTTCCATCCCACCCTTGAGGGCGTCGGGTTGCAACCTAACAAAAAGGTCCTTAAAGGATTTGAACTTGGTTTACTTCGTGGTCTCCCAGAGCTTTGTGTACAGCAGGTGTTTCTTGAATGCCTAAACGCTGATTGATCTGTCAAAACTCTACATCACTTTATGGGTTTCCTTAGTCCAGTAGGTCATGACTGGGAGAATCCCTAACACAATAACAGCAATAATTAATAATTATAAAACTCACTTGTCCTAACTTTTACTGCTGGGCATTTGGAAACCTACTCAGTGGTGGTCTCATTCAGTCCTCCCAACAATTCCAGTATTATCCAGCCAGTGGTATTATCTCCAACTTATCTCAATGATCCTGCCAACCCTACAATAAATTACATGTTCCTTCCGTGGTAGACATCCCACCAAACGCTTTACATGTGTTCTATCATTCACTCCTTGCGTGGGGAGAGATCAGTGGTTGTCAAAGCGTGGTCCCAGGACCAGGGACACCCGCATCACCTGGGAACTTGTTAGAAATGCAAATTCTAAAGCTCCTCCTTAAAATATCAGCAAATTGACCCTCACTGCATATAAAAAGAACTATCTGTATATTTATTTAAAGATTACACATCTATTAAAATGATGGGGATGAAGAACTTATAAAAATATGTAAATAACAATGTAATGTGACCAGCGAGAGGCATTAATAAACACGGAGTGCCCACAGTGCAAGCGGATGAGTTTGGCAAAAAGCAACAGGCATTAAAATAATAGAAGCAAAACATGCGGGGCGCCTGGTGGCTCAGTTGGTTGAGCGACTGCCTTCGGCTCAGGTCATGATCCCGGAGACCTGGGATCGAGCCCTGCATCGGGCTCCCTGCTCGGCGGGAGGCCTGCTTCTCCCTGTCTCACGCCCCCTGCTTGTGTTCCCTCTCTCGCTGTGTTTCTCTCTGTCAAATAAATAAATACAATCTTAAAAAAAAGAAGAAGCAAAACATGTTAACAGTTTGTAGGTGGGTAGCAGGGTCACAGCTGACCTTCCTCTGTGCCCTCAAAATCTTTAATGAAGATGTATTACTTTTAATATGAAAAAAAGCCAGGAGGAAGTGCACGTTGGTTAATATTTCCTTGTGAAGTGTTCTTTTGCTACTTGGATTTTGTGCAAGATAAAAAGCCAAAAAGTGGAAAGGTGTGTGATGTGTCCTTCATGTGTTTTCCCTTTGTCAAAACACACAAGCTTCTGGAACTGGGCCCAGAGGGACAATGTCTTTGTTTAATTGAGTCCTCAGAGTGCAGAATGTTGTGTGAGGGGGAGAGGGAGAGAGAGAGAAGGATAGACACAGGAGAGGAGGAAAGTGGGGCTGAGGACAGAGAGCATTGTCGGGGCAGCAGCTGACTGTACAGAATTCTCGGGACAGGGCCTGGCACATGAAAGCACCTAGTGACCATTGCTTACGGTCCACACCCCTCACATGGGGCACCTGCAGCCCCTGGGCTCCAGAATTTGCTGGATTTTAGGAAGGGGATGAGGCATACTCCATAGATTGTGAAATGTTCCCAGCAGGAATTTGTTTGGGGTGTAAGTATTTACAGGGATTGAGATCACCTCACCTCCCTACGAGTTAGCCACCTGATGATTGTGGATTTTTATTACTCGTCTCATTAGTTAGCCGCTCTGAGCTCAGTTTTCTCACCGGTCAAGTGGGTTCAAGAGGCAAGGCCTTGAACACATGCTCAGCATCAACCCCGTCTTTCCTGGGAATGAGCGCCGGATGCTGGGAAGTCCCGCCCCGCACCCCCACCCCAGTGAGGGGTTGGGCTGGCGAGGTTCCCCCCAGGCGAGGGCCTTCCTACCTTCCTCGGGCCCCAGCCGCACCGAGTGAGACTCGCGCAGGACCTCGGCCACCGGCCTGCGAGTGTACAGGATGGTGGCCCCGCTCAGGTTGACGCGGACCCTCTGGGTGCGGGAGGTGAGGTTGGCCAAGCACAGAGCCAGGCTCAGGTCGTGGCCGAGCCTGGGCGGCTCCAGCATCTTGAACTTGCCGGTGATGCTGGGCTTGGTGGCAGGCTCCAGGAGGTCCTCGCGCCAAAGACCACGGCCGCCTGCCCTTCGGACCCGGGTCCTCCTCCCAGAGGCTTCGACGCTGAGCAGCTTCCTCACGGCCTTGCGGTACACCTGCCTCTCCTTCCGGGACCCTGCCGGCATCACACACAATGAGGCCGAATGCCCCCCTGCGTCCCAGGGCCTCTCTGCTCGGTTCCTCTCCTCTCTGGGCTAGACCACCCCTCCTTCACCCTTCCATCCCAGGAGCCAGATGCACACCTCGGCCATATACACTGCGTCTGGTTCTGGGACTATTTAAATACATTTAAAATCCTTCGCTAACAACTTCAGATCGGACAATTTTGCACAAAAAAACCGGTTGGCTGCTTCTCTGACAATGGGGTCCGAAGGCTCATCCGATAAGGAGAGCCAGCCCTTTTGTAGACTTGCTATATGCCGGGCACTACAGGTCTAGATGCTGTACCTACCCCCTGGGAGGTCGGTGCTACTCATCCCCATTTAACAGATAAGGAATCCAAGGCGCAGAGAAGTAAAGCAACTTACAAAGGACTCAAGATCTGAACCCAGGTAGTCGGGCTCCCAGTTCCATGTTGTTAATTACGCTCCCTTCCCACTGTCTACACGGCAGTGATGGTCGAGAGCTGGGAAACAGCTGCTTCCCTGGCCCTCATAGCCCAAGGGGAAGGGCCCGGCCCAGGCTGGCCTGCAGGTGTCTCTCTGCAGCACAAGGTCACCTTGGGGGACCGACAGTGGCCGCCTTATTGCCCTTACCTTCTGGATACTTGTAGAGGCCGGTGATGTCCACGCGGGAGTCACTGCCCACGGCCTTGGTGCTGATGCACCGCCCGATCTTCTTTGTGTCCGAGTATACCCGCTCCCGGCTCTCATCCTCGTGCCACAGCCACGTGACGTAGTCCGCGTTCACCTCCGCGAACACAAAGGGGCCATCGTGGGCCAGGTGCACATCGCCCTCGCGGATGGCGGTGACGGAGGCCGGGCCACACCGGAACACGCCTGGGCAGGAGGGTGGGCGTGAGCAGCATGGGTGAGGGAAAGCAGGGGGTCTGCGAGGCGCCCGGCTGAGCCCATACCTTCGCTCTCCTCCTGCGGGGTGGCGTCCAGAACCTGCCAGCCGTTGTAAGAGGGGCCCAGGTCCTGGCGGGCAAACCAGCTTTCATTCCAGACATGGAAGTTCCTGCCGCAGAGAGAGGAGAGGACGGGGGTCTTTGGTAAGCCCCAGGGCCCAGAGGATGGCAAGTTCCTACTGTGAGCCACGCCCTAGTCCCAGACTCTGAAGTACTGGGGCTTGAGCTGAGCCATATTGGTGAGCAGTTCTATGTACAATCTGGTAGTTACATATATGTGTGTCTATATACATATAGGTATATGGTATATATGTGTGTGTGTGTATCAATATATGTGTACACACACACACACACACACACACACACACATCAAGGAACTGTTGTTCACGTTACCAGAAATATAATCACAAATAAGACAGATCTTGCCTTCATGAAGCTTACAGTCTAACAAAGGAGAAGGGGGGCAGGGAGATAGGTAAAAATGAATAAGCAGAAAAATAAAACAAATGCAAGTAAACGCTGTGAAGGAAGAGAGAGACCTGAGTGGCGAGTAACCACTGGAGACCTACTCCAGGAAAATGACATCTATAGTGGCTTAAATAAGAAAGGATTAGTTATCCAAAGACTGATGGGAACAGTGTTCCAGGCAGAAGGAACAGCATGTGCAAAGCATCTGAGACAAGAAAAATCTTTGTGTCTTCAAAGAATAGAAAGTACGTATCTCTGGGTTTCGGCCAGCATGGGGGGGAAGGTTGGAGTCAGATTATGCAGAGCTCTGTAGGTCTTGGTGAGGAGTTCAGACTTTAAGTTTCCTGTGTTGAAGAGGAGAACATGAGACGGGCAAAGTGACATCATTTGCACAAGGTTCACCCGGTAAGGAAGCAGAGCGAAAAAGCCTGGTTTGCCTCCCTTGGAATCTTTATAACTGACCTCAGAACTCCTCTTAAGGAGGTAGTGGTCCTTGTGTGGGAGAGTATCTGGGTAAGCCCTTGGGTGTAAACTGATAACTTCCGTGGTAACAGGTGGTGGCAGGGGCCCCAGCATCAAAAGAGAAGACTTCTTTTTTGATGCTCCTGCAGGGAGAGGGAGTGAGGAGAACCAAAAGAAGAAGGAAAAGGGAGAAGGGAGGCAGAGAGAAGGAATGAGACGAGAGACCTGGTTTTTTCCTGGTTTTGACCATGGTTTTCTATGCAATTGAAAGGCAGACCAGGCTCATACACAAACTCTAACTCTTCCACTCTCTTTGCTGTGTAGCCTTAGACAAGTTACTTAACCTCTCTGTGCCTCGGTTTCTGCACTGACAAAATAGGGCTAATAATGCTAGCTTGCCTTCAGGACTGTCTGGAGGTATCCATGGGTCCGTATATGTGCAGCTCTTAGAACTGGGCCTGGGATAGACTAGGTGCTTGCCGAGCGTGGTGGTATACTATTTCTAAAACTTTATTTTAAAACTGTGAAATGTAGGAGCAAGATGAACAGTATTACATTGTCCTGCCAACGCTACGTGGGTAAAAAGCTTGGGAGCAAGACTCTGATGACGTATGTCCTCTTATCTGCAGAGCCTCCCAGTGGAGGGGTGTAAGAAACTAGTTGCAGTGTTGCCTCCGTGAGCTGGATGGGACGCTGGGACGGGGCGGGAGTGAGACTTATCCCTGGAGCCCATTTGGTACCTTCTGAATATTAATGCACATGCATGTATTTCCTATTTAAAAAAATTAAATTAGGGCGCCTGGGTGGCTCAGTTGGTGAAGTGTCTGCCTTCAGCTCAGTTCGTGATCTTGGGGTTTTGAGATGGAGCCTGGCATCTGGCTCCTTGCTCAGTGGGGAACCTGCTTCTCCCTCTGCCGCTCCCTCCCACTCGGGCTCTCTTTCTCTCTCAGATAAGTGATCTTTTAAAAAATAAAACCAAAAGTTAAATTAAAATGAATTGTTTGAAGTTTCGTGGGAAGAGTCTTGTTGGAGCTGAGGAGGGAGGTCTTCTCCCTCCTGAGACACATTCAGGACAGAGGGCTGCTGACAGATGAGCAAGGGCAGGACACAGGGGTGACACGGGGCCCCCCTCCTGCAGACAGGTTCAGGGAGCCCGTGCACTGGGCTGGGGACCCACCACATGCTGTCTTCTGTCAGGTCCTCCAGCGTCCGCCCGAAGGAGTCCACGTATTTGTCCACGCTCAGGTTCCTGTCCGTGTCATGGGCCGAGTTAAAGTTGGACACGACCCGAGTGGCGATCCCCAGGCACCTAAGAACTGAAAAGTAGGAGGCTGGTGCAGCCCCCAGGAGGTGGTAGGGACCTGTCCCCCCCAGCAGGTGGCAGGGACCCGGTCACATCCGTCACAGCCCCTCCCTGTCTCTGTCTGCTTTGCCTGCTTCACTCTCATAAATGCCTCCTTCCCTGTACAGCCTGTCCGGGGACTCCTGAAGACACCACACACCCCGTATGAGTAAGCAGGCTGAGGCTGGCGGGGGCCTTGGAAGTTACATAATAGCCATGTAATTGCCCATTTTTTTTGCCAGAGGCAGTGGGGGGCAGGGAGTGGAGGCCTAGGGGCCACAAGACTTGGTCAGGAACACTCAAAGAGCTCAAGACAGGAGAAGTTGGGCCTCTCTACAAAATAAAATCAAAAGTCACGTAAATGAACTATCCGGTTTCTCTCATCATTAACCAGACTTCCACCTCCCCATCGCCAGGAAAGAAAGACTTGGGGTGGGGTCTATGCAAATGTATGCAAATGTAGGCAAATGAGGGAGAGGTTCGGGGTGGGGGGGGTACCTTCTTTCCCTGGTACCTGTGCACATGACTCCTGCGAAGACCCAGCACTGGCCATATTTGACTGGCTTGAACCTGCCCTTGAACCACTTGCGCAGAATGGCCACACTGCCGCTCCAGTGCAGGGGGCTGGTGCCGCCGCCGTATTTGCCCTGCCACTGGCCTTGAACCACGCCTCGGTCATTGTTGCTGTTCACCTGCGCAGAGGAGGGCGCCGGTCCACCAGCCGGCAGGGCTTCCCTCCCGGGGACCTGGCCGCGGTAACACCATCTCACACTTTGGACTGCCTACTCAGCGGGGGGCCACCCCTTCCTTTTGAATTATCTGTCTTAAAATACCTATTTTTGGGGGCACCTGGGTGGCTCAGTTGGTTAAACAACTGCCTTCGGCTCAGGTCATGATCCTGGAGACCTGGGATCGAGTCCCACATCAGGCTCCCTGCTCTGCGGGAAGCCTGCCTCTCCCTCTCTCACTCCCCCTGCTTGTGTTCCCTCTCTGGCTGTGTTTCTCTCTGTCAAATAAATAAAATCTTAAAAAAAAATACCTATTTTTGGTACCACCTATCATTTTCAAAGTCCTTCCATTGGGATACTCTACTATTGAAAATTACCTACGATTTTATAGCATTTCCTCTTTTAAATGATCTACTTGGGGGCCTGTTGGTATCATTACAGGGGCAGCTAGCATTCATTAGACACTTCCTGTATGTAGGCAGTATTCTAAGGGCTCTGTGCACAGTACATTAACCCATTTTAAAGTAGGTTTTGTTAGTTTCCTTTTTTTTTTAAACAAATTCAGAGGGGTTAAGGGACTTGTCCAAGTCATGCAGCAAGTTAGCAAAAGGTGTCGGTGCCCCTCAAGTTCAGGACTCTGACTTGGAACCTGTACTGCTATCCCACAGAACTGTGACCCTCAGCTGTCTGGAACTGGTCACTGCTTTTGAGTCTCTGGGCTCCCCCACCTCTCTGAGATCTCGAGGAATGATGAGTATCGACTATGAGAAAATCAGCTTCCTACAGCTTTTGGAATCGCAGATGCCCACCCGCTGATCTTAGCACCTGCTAAGGTGCACCTTCCACCTCTCTTTTGAGGAAGAGGAGACACTGTTTTGACTGAAAGAATAAAGACGGCAGTCCTCCCAAGGAGAGACGGGCCTGCTACCCCCTCCCTGAATCTGGACTGGCCCGGGACTGCTCTGACCCATGACTATGGAGAAGGGATACGGTGCCAATTTCCAGGCCCAGGGCACCTGCAACTCGAAGCTCCTGGTGCTTCTGTTTTGGAACCACTGTTTGGTGAGAAGCCAGTTGCTCTGTCTGATTACCCGGAGATCCCCACGCCGGGAGGAAGCCCAAGCTAGCCACGTGGAAAGGCTGCGTGGAGACAGAGCTGAGACTAGCCAGCCCCAGCAGTGCCAACCAGCCCAGCCCAGGGGCCAGACACAACAGTGAGCAAGTTGGCTTGCCGTCGCAGCACCAGCAGACACAGAACGGGAGAGAGCCAAAAAACTACTACCTGCGAGAACCCAGGCCCCAGACACAGGGTCTCACAAAACCTGTCCAGCCATCGGCAGCCATTCAGACCACCCCCCGGGCTGAAGCATCTTGGAGCAGAGGCAAGCTGTCCTCATAGTGCTCTGCCCAAGTCCCTGATCTATAAAACCCTAAGCACAGTAAGTTGCTTTGTGCCACTGAATTTTGGTTGCAATTTGGGGCAGCGACAAAAGTCGACTTGGGAAAATCAGAGGGTATGCCCCTGGGGTTGGCTCAGGGACCCAGAGAGCGTGTGTACGCAGGGATGGTGGCTCCTCACCATGGCGCTGATGGCCCTGCTGACGTAGATGGGGTCGTGGCGGTGGGATATGTCAGTGGCAGGGTCGTTTTGGTGAAGAGGACTTCGGTCCAGGATGGAGAGACAGATGTTCAGGATATCATCCTCGAACTGTCCAGAGAGGGTGTGTTCAGAGAGCAGAGCCTTGCCCGTATTCCAGAGCCTCCCACCATGCTTACCCAGTGGGTCCCCTCTGTCATGCAGGGGAATTTGCCTGCCACCACCCCGGGGACACCGTGGATCATCCCCAAGGCTCAGGAGCCCTCCCTCCAAGAGTCACTGGGAACCAGAGGCTCGACCTTAATCATGTCCCTCCCTGCTCGGTACCCAGCCCCCCGGCCCCCAAGAGCCACAGTAAACTTGAGGGCCAAAGCAACAGCCCCGCCCCGCCTGCCTGTGCACCCCTTTGGTTTCAATGACTTTTTCGAACACCTCTGAATGAACTGACATCATTTAAAAACTGAAGGAGCTCTGCATACAGATGAAGACTTCTGCTTTCTGATGGTCTCTGGGGAGCCCTGGGTTCACTTTCCCACATGGCCAGAAAGAGGCGGGTACTGAGGCGTGGTCACACCCTAAGTGGACCCCAGACTCTGCGTGCCTGGTCCCTACCCGCCCCCGAGCCCCAGATTAGCCTCCGGTTCCTGGGCTGACAGTCAGGGTCCCTAACTCGCCCCACCAACGCTTCTTCAGGGCACCCAGAGCCCAGGCCGACTGGGCTCCTCTAACAGGGTCTCCTCTGCTCCCTGACTCTCGCCCCCTGCTGCTGGGCTCTGCCCTCCACCTGGCCACGTGGTGCCCTGCTTGGGACACCCAGCCCCGATACCACGAAGCCCCCCCCATCCCCGAGGTGGAGTTTTCCTTCACGCTCTTCTGACTTCCCTTGGGCCCATCTCTACCGCTCTGATGCCCCCTCCCCTCCGCCATCGCACCTTTTATCGTAACTGGTTATCTGGTCAGTGGTTCTTAAGTGTGGTGCCAGACCAGCAGCATCAGAACCACATGGGACCTCGTTCGATATGCACATTCTCAGGCCCACCCCAGACCTATCAAATCAGCATCTCTGGGGGCGGCGACAGCCACCTGTGTGTTTTAAAGAGCCCTCTGAGGGATTCACCCACAAGGCTGAGAACCCCTGATCGAGGCTATCTATTCTTCTACAATGCACTGTATCCAAAGCACCTCCCCTTCCTGAGGACCCAGTGCAGGCCTTGGCACAGCTAATAGTAGGTTAGTGACCGAGCGGATTTGCTCTAGGACTCAGCCCGGCTTGTCCCTGCTGGAGAAAGCGAGCAGACAGAAGGGCTCCTGGGCTGACTTTCCATGCACCCCAGCATGCATCCCCCGTCTGGCCTGTGCCCCTGGAGACCTGCCCGTAGTTCCAGCCCTGGGCTCGGATGTGCTTCTCCACGCCTCGGAAGATGATCCCGCTGTCATTCAGCACGTACTCCTGTCTCTCCTCCTCTGAGTCCAGAAACACGTCGTCCTCTGAAAAACAGTTGTCAGGCCCAGCATGGGCTGGGGCTCTGGCCTTGTAGGACTAGGCCAGGGGGTACATCAGGGAGAATAGGTGCCTGAAGGATTGGGATAGGCTGGGGGGAGGCGGAGGAAGAGGGCAGAGGGGCTGCGGGGTCCTAAGCTCCCTTCTGGCCAAGCCTCATTCCACCTGGGGGTCTCCATTCCCTAGGCAGAGACCTACCCCAACCCAGCCCAAGACTGAGGGCCTTTAGGAAACCTGACCCTTTGGGTGACCCTGCTTGGTGTCGACAGCAGCCTCAAATTTCTTACATATTCATCAGAATACTGACCCCAGTACTCCTTACGATGTACTTCCTACATTACAAGCACCAGCACTATGAATTCTCACCATAATCCCAAGAGGGGTTACCACGGATGGGGACACCAAGACTCATAGAGGGAGGTGACTTGGCAGAACGGGGACTAAACCACAGCTGCTGAAGGCAAGTGCCTGAAGGGCCTCCCCTCCCACATGGTCCCATCCCTGCCGGTGTGTGCTCTGCACACCAGAAACTACTGGCTCCTACCCCTCTGGCACAAGATCGTTGTAGCACCTGCTACATGTCCCTCTGCCTAGTCCCAGCCCTCGCCAGGCTCTTAGCATTCACCCCCCTGTTGCTCAGCCTGCCTCCCAGATCCCCTGCTAAGGGCAGGCCTGCCTCTAGGGCAGCTTCCTGGAAATCCTCTGCTTCGGACTTGCACCTACCTGGGCACCACGGGTTGAAAAGGAGAACAAATTCGCCCAGCTTCCGGTCATTTTGTTTTCGGCGAGAGGAGGCCCTGGTGCTCATCAGGTAGCGGCCGATGACAGCGTTGGGAGGGCTGGTGATGCTGACGGTCACGGTGCTCTCCATCCGAGCCTGCTCCACGGCTGTCCAGTTCTTGTCCACTTCTGGCTCTGACATCTGGAACACAGCTTTGGTGTGGCGGTCCTCAGAAGCCTGGGGTCCTGACAGAGAGGAGAGGGAATCAGGAGACCCAGTCGCCCCCAGGAAACCCAGCTCTAGAGAAGCTATAAGCCTGGAACGCCAACCTTCATGCCCTGAACCGCTGGGACACTGTTGGGGGCCACCTCCACTGTTCCCGATTTCCCAGCACCTCCTGGATCTAGGAGAAAGTAACAGGACCCCTGCAATCAAAGTCTGTCATTTGTCTGTCTAGGGAAGAAAAGCTTGGGCTCCAAAAGTCCCTGAATAATTTCCATAGTTTTCCTGAGCCCTAGATTCCTTAGCAGGCAGAGAGATCCAGGCCGCTCCATCCACGGCCTCTAGGGGTCAGAGCTTAGCCCACCTGCAGGGACTGGGACTCATTTCCCTCCAGTCCGCGCTGATGACCAAAGGGTCTCAGATGGTTGGTCACGAGAGATCCTTCTGGATCTAGACCAGTGGACGGTG
>PITA01012276.1:0-62833 GCA_004023965.1 Spilogale gracilis
TTTCTCAGGGCCATAAAGATAAGGTTACAGAGGTTGCTTATTTAAGATTTTTTTGAAAATTTTTGTAATTAAACACAACTGATTTGTTGATTTTTCTAAGAATTTGGCATATACTGCCTACTAACAATCATCTCTGTTTAGAATTTTTTGGCAGTTACTCAAAATAGTTGTACAGTGTGATAACATTTTATTTAACATTTTTCCTTATCAACTGCTAAATGAACAACCTTACATTGGTTAGTAAAGTGAATATTTTCATTGACTTGTAGTATTTAGTTCTCTCTCTCACTTACATCTACCTGATTCTTTATAGATAGTGATGCACTGTCTTTGTGAATGTAGAGATTATTCAGTGACAATTCTCTGAGGTTCTCTTTCCCCCTTTGCTCTTACATTCATCCCTTTTGTTAGTGGCATTCTTGAGTCTCCCTTCTTAAGCCAACTTTTCAGCCATTTTCTGGACCCAACCTAGATCACTTGTGTTCAGTCCTGCCTCATATATATATATATTTTTCCTTATTTATGGTTGTCTCCCTTTGTAGTGGAGAAACCCAATCCTGCCTTAAACAGTAACTTTTAAATCTTTAAAAATCTCTAACTTATGGGGGAATGGTAGAATAGAATTTTAGGCCTAGAAAATAAGGATTTAGTTCTGATTCTCCTCATCTGTAAAATGAAGAGGTTGGGCTAGTTCCATTCTAAGCTTACCTCTGGCTCCACTGCTCTGTGATCCTCTGGATTTGAATTCCCATGTTAACTATGAATATGCCTATGTAATAGATTTGGTCTTATACATTTAAACCCAATTATCATAATTGTGCAACTAATAAGAAGGCCAGGTATGTGTTAATTAATTGCTTATTTAATAAAATTGTTCTGGGATGTGAGGTAAAATTTAAAGATTGAAATAAACCTTCTTCCTTTTCATGTGATCTTCTCAAACACAGACTGTCTTTTGGAGGTGATTAGGGCCCAGCATTTCCCTCTTTTGCAGTTGAGGAAAGCATTGAGAAGTTAATAGACTGGCGGGCAAAGTCACAGAGGAGGTTAGTGTGAGAGCCAGAAATGAGATTTCAGACTCTAAATAGACTTGCATTCCCTGCTCATCCATAAGCCTTTGCTGCTGCCTTCTTCTACTTCTGTTTTTAGAAACCCATTTAGCCCATTTTGAGTTGTGCTAATTATTCAGTGTGTATTAAATATCAATGTGAATATTGAGACTGAAAAATTTGCCACATATTTATTGCATCTACACACTCTGAGCACATGCTCAGTTTGTAAATGAGTCACCATATTACTTTACTATATAATAGTATATTGATACTTAAATTTTTGCAAGTTTTTAAGTTTATGCTAATTTTTATTTGAAATAATTTAAAGCAAATATGGTTGTTTGTTTACTCCCTGTTATGGAAAATACATTTTATTTTTTATCATATCTTTTCAATTCTCTTCCTTTTGGTTGAGATTTATACTTAATCTTGGTTCCTTTTTCTCACCCAACTAATAAAAAATACCTTTTACTAAACATCTACTATCTGACTGGCTCCATGCTACATTCCTTACAAAGATGATACCTAACTTGCAATAATCCTGGAAATTAGAACTTGCTTTGGAGATGAGAAAACTGACTTAGAGAGATGGCTTAGGGACTCATTGCTAGAAGGTGGTAGAAACAGTTTTCAAAGACAGAACTCTGGCCTCAAAACTTGCATCCTTTTCATTACCCCACCTATATCTTCTCTACCTACAACTCCTATTGGATCCTTTAAGGCATAGTTGTAGATGTTGGTTATTTTATTATTTTATTTTATTTTATCTTATTTTATGTTTTTTGGTCTATTCTGTATCTGTCTCATGTTTTATATATATATATATATATATATATATATATATATATATATATATATTTTACGCCATACCCTGAAATCCTGAAAATATTCTTAATTATTTGGCCCCGAGTTTCCTGCCAAAAGCATAGGCCTATAACCAAATAGGGATGACAAAATCAAGAAGCTGACATAGACATTCAGAAGCACTCTTTTTGCTCAATTTGTAGGGTCTGAGGACCACATGCACTATCTCTACCTTTATATAGTGAGTATTATCTGGCAGAGCAGAGGTAAGGGAAGGAATGAGAGACATGATAACACCTTGTGAACTCTTCAACCATCTGTGTCTGCCTGAGACCAGTCCATCCTCTGTAACTTCTAGGTTAAGTGTATCAATATATTCCTGCTGTTGCTTAAACCAGTTTTAGTTGGATTTCTGATACTTGCAAATAAACAATCCTAACGGAGAATTCCTAACACATTCTTACTCTTATGGGACTTGAGCAGCATTGTGAAGCTTGTCAGGGATAACTCTATCCCATGAAATACTGACTATTTGATTGTTACATGGCTGTTCCAGGTGACCAGCTCAAGCTTCTCACTCTGGAGCCCCAGTGAAGACAACCATTTGCCTCTTCATTCAGGCCTATAAAATTCATGCTGACTGGGTAGAGATGCCCACTCATCTTCCACAGTTGGGAAGGGAAGTCTGGGGGGAAAGATGCAAATGACTTAAAAATGATAAGCTCTTCTTAAGGTTGCATTTAATTTGATGGGCTGAAGCTTCTGTTCTTGGTGTTGAATATTCATGTTTAGTGAGGAGTCCCAGAGGCTTTGCAACAGTGTCATTTTTCTACAATTTTAGAGTGAAGAAAAATGTGCCTTTTGCTGATAATGTACCTGAAGAGTGATGAAGGTGAGCTGTGAAATATTTTTTAACCATTTACATTCTGACATTTATTTTATAAAAAGCTCACAATTCAGTAAATATTAAGAGAACTAGGAGAACTTTTGCTTAATTCCTGGTAAACTTGTGTTTTGTTTGTTTGTTTGTTTTCATTGTTACTTAAATTTTATTTTCAGTGTTCCAAGATTCATTCCCCATTCCCCACATCCAGTGCTCTATGCCATAGGTGTCCTTAGTACCCACCACCAGGCTGTCCCATCCCCCCACCCCCTCCCTCCAAGTCCCTCAGTTTGTTTCTGTGTCCAAAGTCTCTCTTGTTTCGTTTCTCTCCCTGGATTACCCTACTTCCCAAAACTTGTTTTTAAAGGAGAATACATGGAGGGCAAAAAGGGATAAGTAACCCATCTTTTAATAAACTTTGGTTAAACTCAGTGTGAGATGCATGAATTATTTCAAAGTTATTAACTTCTTGACTCAGTTTGAACTGCCATAAATTACGTCTACACCAATGACTTAGCCACCCGCTCCCCCCAAGTAGTGCAAAGTATCATGGGATGATAACAGGGTTAGAAGTAAATTGAAGCCAGAATGAAATCTTAGTTCATGCAAGCTGATAGGATTTCTTATTACTACTCACTGTTAAAATGCAAAGACTTGCTATCTTTTTACTTGGGAGCATTTCCCATCATGCTATGGGGAGATTTCTCAATAAATACTCTTCTGAGGCATCTGCCTTCAAGGAAGCAGAGTAACAGGAGAAAGTGAAATGTGGTTAGTTTAGAAAAACAGAAGCAGACTTCTTATCTGAAGCAATTAGGAACAATGGGTGGTGGGTTAATTGAAAAAATCATTAGAGAGGGAATCATAAAAAATGAAACATACATGCTTAAATATTTTATTTTAATGTAAAACATTTAAGTGCATATTCATTTGCTGATTTCATTAACATAATCTGAGGACTTTCTTCCAGGGGAGTGCTACGGCTTGAAGTTCTTTTTTTTTTTTTTAAAGATTTTTATTTATTTATTTGACAGAGAGAAACACAGCTAGAGAGGGAACACAAGCAAGGGGAGTGAGAGAGGGAGAAGCAGGCTTCCTGCTGGCCAGGGAGCCCGATGTGGGGCTCAATTCCAGATCTCTGGGATCATGACCTGAGCCAAAGGCAGTCGCTTAATCAACTGAGCCACTCAGGTGCCCCCTGCTTGAAGTTCTGTATCTGTTTTCTTGACTAGCTTGCATCCATGAGGCTGTATCTTTCATATTTATTTTCCACGTTCCATTTCTTTAGAAAGAGTCAGAATTCAGAAATATTTATGAGGCTGCCTATTTTCCAGATTCCATATGGATTTTTATGATTCCCCCATTTCATTCATACTGATTCAATAGCAATTTTTGATAGTGGTCCTTTTTAGAACATGTTTTCATAATATTCAACTTGGTTTTCATGGATAACATTGTTTTTGAACTCATATTTCAGTGGTTGACACTATAGTTCATTGAATGTTTTAATTATCTTGATGACTTTAGCTGGTACGAACAGGGTAGGAATAAACATAATTGGCTCTTGATAAAGGTACAGCACAACTGGTGGGCCCATAATTGGGTAGAGGGCTAGGAAGATGCTTATAAGTTTATCATTCCCTGAATATTAGCTTAGTCAGTTTATCAGAGAGAAAGGCACAGGTCTGTTACTCTAGTGAATAGTTTAAATGAGGGTTAATTAGCAACTTTTCTATATAGTTAAATGCTTTCAGAGAAGGAACTGGATAGGACCTTGTACTCAACAGACTTTTTTTTTTTAGATTGCTGATCTTTGCTTCAATGAACAAGGAAAAAACCCACAAGAAACTTGAACCTCCTTAAAAGTAGACTTTATTTCTGTGTGCATGTCAGTGAATAAGCCAATTAGAAGTGAACTCTGGTTTCCAATGTAGCCACCAGGAGTGGGATGGAAAGGTGATAGGTGGATCCTCGCTGTGGCTGAAAGAAGTGCAGGTAAGACTATAACTAAATTGGGACTGCTGGGATACACACTTGTTTAAATTCTACTTTGAGACCTGACTCAATCCCAAAGACAATCTCCAGTGAACTTGTTATCTCACAAATGTCATTGTCTTATTCCCTGTGGCCTTAGAGGGAGGAATGTCAAAGTGATAAACTGGAAAGTGTATGCTGTCTTTGACTGGCTGCTGTAAACAGGTATCTAGCTTTCTCTTATCAAAATCCCATAGCACTTGTGTGTAATCAGGTTCCAACCCCATTTCCTAGCAAGAGAACCTGAAAAATGACGGGACTGCAATTATATATGTTTGGTAGTTTGGGGTAGGCTATAGGTCTTTGATCATAAGTGCCATCTTTTTCCAACTAAACTATGTTGCCATTACAATTTATAAAAACCAGTTTGTAATGCTTTACTGATTAATGGGGAAACAATACTAGTATACCTTTTAAAGGAAAATACTGCTGTATGTGTTTGGGTCTACAGAATTATTGAATATGTCATCTACTGAATATCCTTATTGGAGGAAGTGTAATGTACAGGGCAAGAGGGAAAGAAATTATGTTCATTTTTTGGTATATACTAAGCAATATCTTGCTCTAACCCTGTATGTCTTGTGTGAACAATTACCAGGGCTCATTGCAATGGATGTTACAAGCTGCTGTCAGGATTCATACTGCAAATGGACACTCAAAAGCATTTCCATTTATCCTGCTTTCTGAATGTTGCTTTAATAGGAACATGAATCATAAATAATGAAATCTAAGCCATGCAGTTCTCAAGAGCTGTGGGACTGAACTCCTCCTAATGGAAAAGGCAGATCTAGATAAACAGGCCTTGTTCTGATGTGTGATCAATACTGAGAATTCTGCACCCTCCCCCCACTCCTAACCTCAAACAGGGCATGAAGAGTGAAGAAACGGGATCTGAATTCTAAAGAAATGTTTATAGAATTAGTAAAAAGCTTTTGACATATGCTATTAACTTTGCATATATAGTATTAGATGACATTATGGGGACAGAACCATTTTATATTAATATGGATAAGGAAATTAGGTACCTGTTTTCTTAGCTTTTTCCCTAAGGCTTCCAGACTCATTTCCCTCCTTGCTTTCTTTTGAATTGTAGCTCTGACTCATGTGTGAAGTTTCTAGTTAGGAAAAAAGCAAAAAAAGGTAGAAAACTACGATTAGAAACATTTATATGGTTATATTATGATATTTTACATGTGGAATTACATATCTGGTAATTATAGTGGGCATAATTACATTTCCAATTATTTCGGCTGCAGTTCCTTATGACATAGTTATTTAAAAATGATAAAGTCTCCTTTTCTGATATCTATGGAGTTAATAAAAATAAATTGGTTAATGTTAACAAAATCTACTGCACTGTGTACTGGTCTTTAGTATCAGAATATGATTGTGCACACATATATAAAACAAGACATATTCTTATTTACGTAAATGGAAGTGTCATTGTAGCCACTAAAAAGACTATTATAAATCTTCTCATGATACCTTCAGTGAAAAGTAAAAATTGTCTCCTAAATGATTGAAGGTATATTAGTGATTCAAACATGTTAGATCACTTGAAAAGTTCAACTTGTCCTTTAAGATACCATCTCTCCTGATTACCAGGTGCTTTCATTTTTTCAAATATTTCCTGTGCTTTTCCAATGCCATACACCTTCAGATTTGTGTATTTATCACAACTCTGTGACTTTGTGACTCACCAACTCATGTTCAAAAGGTGGCAATATTACATACTACCTAGTTACATTTCTTCTTTTCAGAGCTAAGTATTTTATATTCTCAGTGTGGTAAAGGATAGATGAGTATATGATGGGTAAATTTAGGTTCAGTTTATAAGAGCTTTCAATATTTGGAGATTAAACAATTTAATTTTGTATAGCAAAAATGAAAAATAGATCTGCTTTTACGGTGACTCTGGGTCTGCTAATTTGGAAAGAGACAGAAGCAATAGAACACTTATATCAGAAGCAGACGGATGACCAATTCCCAATCACTCATGGAAATAAAGTCATCGTAGACTTTGGCTCAACCATAATTTTTGGATCCAATGTGAAAAGTTTTTGGTTCTATATGTAAATATCAGATATTTTCAAATAGAGAAAAGATGTTTTTGCATTTAGAGGTAATATTCTTAAGCTATTGAATATTTAACATATGCTGCATATACCTGTGGTCTATGGAAAAATCAGCTTAAGGTTTAAGACTGTGTAGTTTCATTATTCTGGTTTTTTTTGATAGCTCATCAGAATGATAAATGTAAACCTCAATTGTTCTCAAGGGCTTAGTGGCTAATCTTGTTCAACTTTTCCTGTGTCATTGATTTATTTTGGACATTGATCAAGTCTGACCCTGATCCAAGAAATGATGTTTCAGGATTCCAGGGCCTTTGGCCTGAAGCGGGATAGCAGGCAAAGCTAATCACCTTTGAATCTCATCCAGATACAAACCTTTTCAGTGTATTATATGTTTCTATAGGCTTTTAAAATATCATTTCAATATCAATAACAATTTACCATAACCCAGGGACTCCTTAGTCAAATTGTATTATAAAGTTGAAAGAAATATGTCATCATTGACTGAGTCAGGCCACAACTGATTGCCTCATCCTATAGCTAGGACCAACTATAGTCAGAATGAAATGATATATTATTGAGTTATGTTGTTATCAGTTGTATGGATAACATGAAAAATAGTAAGGGTGGTATACTCAAGTAGAATAAAGCCTTTAAACTTCGTTCCTTCCTTTATTCATTATTAGGAAACCTTCGGAGACAATACAGTTTTGATTGATTACATATCTGAACAGTACTTTTTTTGTAGTTTCAGTCCAACTAATTGAGTTAGAATGTTTCTGTAAAACTATATTCATTCATAATTTGAATTAGATTAAAATTCTCTAATAAAGGCCATTGGTGGAAAAGTCGAGTAATAGCCCATCTTTCCTATCAAATGAAAAATGGACTTTGAGGATTTTGACGTCTGTTATGGGGTAACATGCTACCACATGTATGAACCCAAATGCATTGGTATCCATTTATCCTAACTTCCCGTCTGTTATTATGGGAAGCTAGCTTAAGACTAACACCTCTCCAGTCTTCATTTTCCCATCCTTTTTGAAGAATTCTAGCAATTCTCTTTTTGCCTATAAGCAATTTTCCCACTGTGATTTTTCATCAGTATGATGATATGATGGAATATTACCCACTAAAAAAGACATGAAGACCATGTGTATGAATAACCACAGAGATTTCCTCCCTACTCTTCAGGGGTGAAATGTGTGACTTTATTTCCTTTTTTACTAATACATTTCTAACTGTGCAACACTTGGTGAAAGGCACCAAAGGAAGTAGAAAAATAGATTGTCTTTCCCTCTTTTTTTTTTTTTTTAAGATTTTATTTATTTATTTAACAGAGAGAGACAGAGCACAAGCAGGGGGAGCAGCAGGCTGAAGGAGAGGGATAAATAGACTCCTCCCTGAGCAGGGAGCCCATTGTGGGGCTTTATCCCAGGGCCCTGGGATCATGACCTGAGCTGAAGCAGAAGCTAAACCAACTGGGGGCCCCTGGGTGGCTCAGTTGGTTGAGCGACTGCCTTGAGCTCAGGTCATGATCCCGGAGACCCGGGATCGAGCCCCATGTCCCGGGATCGAGCCCCACGTCGGGCTTCCTGCTCGACGGGAAGCCTGCTTCTTCCTCTTTCACTCCCCCTGCTTGTGTTTCTCTCTAACTGTGCTTCTCTCTGTCAAATAAATAAATAAAATATTTAAAAAAAAAAAAAAAGCTTAACCAACTGAGCCACCCAGGCACCCCTAGGAAAATAGATTGTCTTTCAATTTATATTGTTTTTTATTTATTTTTAGTTAAAGAGATCATGGTTAATTAAATTAAGCCTATGTATCACAGTCTCACAGAGAAATCTTCCTCAATCTTCAACCATTTGACTTATACCTCCACCATTTTTTACATTTTATTTTTGCCTAAATTAACATTATATATAATGAATAGGAGGTAAATATAAAAAAATGAGTTCTGAGGAATTCTTGGTGTCTGAAGGAACAAAATGATATTCATTGAACTCTTTTAAATTTAGTTGTTTGTGGATGATTTTGTCCATGCTACTTCTTTTTTTTTTTTTTAAAGATTTTATTTATTTATTTGACAGAGAGAAACACAGCTAGAGAGGGAACACAAGCAGGGAGAATGAGAGAGGAAGAAGCAGGCTTCCCGCCGAGCAGGCAGCCTGATGTGGGGCTCGATCCCGGGTCTCCGGGATCATGACCTGAGCTGAAGGCAGTCGCTTAACCAACTGAGCCACCCAGGCGCCCCTCCATGCTACTTCTTAAAGGCTGTCTTGAAATTAGATTTCAAGTCACATCTTTAAGATAAACATACCAAATAATTCCATTTCATATAATTCTCCACCTAAAATAGTTTCTAGACTTACCATAGACTTGCTCTGTGCTTTAATATACCAGAAAAACTAAAACACATTACCCAAGGCTTAGTTTCTGCCCTCTAGAGGCTTACAAATCTGATTTATGGGCTAGATAATGAACATATGCATTAAGAATCAATGTGATATGTAACAGTACTTCCTAAATTTAGAGGATTAACATGATTATTCTAGTAATAATAATAGTAATAATCTAGCTTGATAAAAACACAAATAATAATAGTAATAATCTAGCTTGGTAAAAACACAAATTTCTAGATTTCTTTCAGAGACTGATTTAGTAAGTCTGAATTAGAAGCTGGAAAACCAAATACTTAAAAAGTTCCTCAGATGATTCTAATGGACAATGAGCTGTTTGCACCCCCAACTTTGGATAATAAAGGAACTACAACCACAGCAGGAATTCCAACTCCTGGGAATGAGTTTGTCAGGTGTTGAAAATTCCACTGGGATTTGAATAATATAACTTAGGTTCAGGTAGCAAACATAGGTTGAAGTGGGGGAAGAGCTCATTTATGGAAGAGTATAATTAAATGTATAATAGTTATACTGCTCTCCTCTCTAAGTAACAATACACAACTAAAAGAATCTGAAATAATAAGAATATTTAATAAGATTTCTGGATGTGGGACAGATTCTAGGATTCACTAATTTAGTAAGTCAATGATGCCATCAAAGGATGACACTTTTCTAGCTACTAATGAATGACCATTTTCAGTGGTTTGACTTTTCATTGTTAGGATTAGTGCTTCATGGTTGCTACATGGCTACTCTAGCTCTATACATATGTCTTCATACAACTTCATCCATAAAATATATGCATATATAAGAGTTTTGCCTTACATACCTTTTGGTTGGGAAGGAAAACTATTCCCAAAGCCTTGTAGCTGAATTCTCCAGATGGTGTCATATGCTTAAGTCTGAACTTCAAAGCATCTGATAAGTTGAGTTTCTGATGGTTTGAGCTTTTATAATACAAGGCAAACTGTGCCAGGAAATAAGAAAACAGGGCTAATTCCTGGTAAATGGGCATTCAGAAATGCCAGAACAAAAATGGTGAATACCTAGTATAAAAATAGTGAGGTGCATAATTTTTATTTAAATTTGTAAACACTGTTCTCCCTTTCAACCCTTCTTTCCAAGACAATTCTTTCTCTGGCTCTTGGAAGTATGGTGGGACATTTTTGTGAGTAAAAGAATGAAGATAAGAATGTGGTTTTGAGGTGTAATTGCTTTGGTATCCCTAACCTTATATGAGTTTTAGTAGGTCTTTTTCTTTTATACCTATTTGGGAGTGTTATAGAATCAGGATTTTTGATGATATATGTAGGATCTTGTTCAGAAATGGTCATTGAAAATATTTAATTTTTTGTTTTTTTCACAGGGCTCAAACTCACAATCCTGACTTCAAGACCTGAGCTAAGATCAAGAGTTGGATGCTTAACTGACTAAGCCATCCAGGTGCCCCTAATTATTATTATTATTTTTAAAGATTTTATTTATTTATTTGAGAGAGAGAAAGCAACAGAGCATGATCAGAGGGTGAGGAGCAGGTGGAAAGGGAAAAGCAGGCTTCCTGCCCAGCTGGGACCCTGGTGTAGGGCTCTCTTGATCTCAGGACCCTGGGATCATGACCTGAGTCTAAGGTAGATGCTTAAATGACTGAGCCACCCAGTGCCACCCCCCAATTATTTTTTTGAAATAACCTTTTAACCTTAGAATAGTTTCAGATTTACAGCAAACTTGTGAAACCAGTATAAAGAGTTCCCTTATATCCTACACTCGATTTCCTGTTACTAATATCTAGGTATCATACATTTGTCACAATTCATGGATTGGTATTGATACACTGGTATTAACTAAAGTCCCTACTTTATTCAGATTTTCTTTGTTTTACCCTAATGTCTTTTTGTTATCATTGTTCCAGGATCACATCCAGCATATCACATTAATTGTTATTTCTCCTCAGGTACTTTTGGCCATTAAAGTTGCTCAGACTTTCCTTGTTTTTAGTGTTTTATAGTTTTAAGGAGTACTGGTCATCTACTTTGTAGAAATTACTCAGTTGGGATTTGTCTGATGTTTTGCTCATGATTGGCCTGGAGGAACGTGCTCTTGGGGGAAAGAGCACAAAGGTAAAGTTTGATTCTTATCACATCATATCAAGGGAATACACTATCAACATGAGTTATCACTGTTGATATTTACCTTGATCACCTGGCAGAGTCAGGATTTGTTAGACTTCTCCACTGTAAAATTATCCTTTTTCCTACTTGCCATACTCTGCTTTTTGGGAAACAGCCACCATGAATAACTTACAGAGTGGGGAGTTAGTGTTCATCTCCTTGAGGGAGCAATAGCCATATAAACTATGTGGAATTCTGAATATATTTGTCTCTTCTCCTACATTTGTTTACTTAATCATTTATTAATATCAGTATAGACTGGTGAATATGCATTTTATACTTTGGGTTATAATCCAGTATTACTTTAGTTTGCTTACATTGTTCCAGCTTTGGCCTCTGGGAGCTCTTTTAGTTGGTCCTTTTCCCTTGGACATAATTCCATGTGTGTGTATGTGTGTGTGTGTGTGTGTGTAGCACTTGCTTTCTGGAATTATAAGGGGCTCCATGCTTACTGTATATATTTCCTAGAACCATGTCATTTCTCTAAGGAGCCCTGGTTCCTATCATTGAGAATGGTGTCAGAAGCCAAGATCTTCCTACTAGCTACCATGTTCCTCAGGCCCTCTTAGCCAAAGACCAAGGAAATATATATGTGTATATTCATATATATCAATATTTCTATATTGTTATCAGCTATTATTAAGCTAAACTTGAGTTCTTCAACTCTATCATTGCAAGAATCATGCTAGACTTTCCTCTTCTTTGTCTTTAATATCCCATTCTAACAAGGAAAAACCTGGCTCCTACCATTCACCTTCCATTTATTTAATTTTTCTATTACAGTGCAATTTCAAAATTGTTAATTTATACTATTGTAAGAAGCTACTTTGTCAATAGGAATACAGTGGTCACGTATAGTTCCCTTTACCCTTTATATTTCAAATTCCACTCATTTTTTTTTTTTTTTTTTTATTTGACAGCGAGAAACACAGCGGAGAGAGTGAACACAGGCAGGAGGAGTGAGAGAGGGAGAAGCAGGCTTCCCACCGAGCAGGGAGCCCGATGTGGGACTCGATCCCGGGTCTCCGGGATCATGACCTGAGCTGAAGGCAGTCGCTTAACCAACTGAGCCACCCAGGCGCCCCAATTCCACTCATTTTTAAGGTTCTAAAGTCAGCACCTTTTCCCCAATCCTTTTCAGTGAGTTGTTTCATACTTTGTAATGTTGTTGGGTTCTTTTGCCACATACTGCTTTCCATCCTGTGATCCCTGACCTCCTAAATGATTTTTCTTAAAGTTTGCATACATTAAGGTTCACACTTGGTGTTACATAGTTTTGTGGGTTTTGAGAAATGCACTGAGTCATGTATCTGCCATTACAGTATCATACAGAATAATTCTGCTGCCCTAAAAATTCCATGTGCTCCACCTGTATGTCCCTCCTTCCTCCCCTACCCTCCCAGACCTCTGGCAACCACTGATTCTTTTAAACTACTGATATTTCTTATTTCATCTATAGTTTTGCTTCAATGAGAATGTCATATAGTTAGCATCACATAGTCTGCAGTCTTTCTACACTGGCTTCTTTCACTTAGAAATATGCATATTTTCCCCTTTGGTTTCTTTCAAGATTTTCTCTTTATTTTTACTTTTCTGTGGTTGGAATATGACATGCCTAAGTATGGATATTGTATTTTTGTTTTTGTTTATTTATTTACTTAGGTTTGGGAGTGGTTAGGGATAGCAATTAATTAATTAATTATTATCCTGCTTCTTGTTCTCTGAGTTTCCTGGATGTGTGGTTTGGTATCTCATTAATTTGGACAGTTATTGGTCATTATTATTTCAAATATTACTTCTGTCCTGTTAACTCTTCTTTTCTGGTATCTCAATAACATGTAAGTTAAACCTTCTGTAGTTGTCCCTAAGTTTTTGGATGTTCTATTTTCTTCTTTTCTTTTTCTCTTTATTGTATATATTAGCCTGTATTCAAGGTCATGGATTCTTTTCTTGGCTTTGCTGAGTCTACTGATGAGACATCAAACGCATTCTTCATTTCTATTATTGTGTTTTTGACTTCAAGCATTTCTTTTAGATTTTTTTTTAATTTAAGATTTTATTTGTTTATTTGACAGAGAGAAACACAGTGAGAGAGGGAAAACAAGCATGGGGAGTGAGAGAGTTGGAGAAGCAGGCTTCATGACCTGAGCCGAAGGCAGTCACTTAACCTACTGAGCCACCCAGACCCCCTTCTTTTAGATTCTTTCTAGAGTTTACATCTCTCTACTTATATTATGTATCTTTTCTTATATGTATTCTATTTTTTCATAAAACTTTTAATGTATTAATTATAATTATTTAAAAATTTCTGTCTGATAATTCCAACAGCTCTGTCATATATGAATCTGGATCAGATGATTACTTTGTCTCTTCAGGCTTTTTTTTTTTTTTTTCTAGCTTTAAGTAGACTAGTCATATTTGGTTGAAAGCTATTGTATCAAGCAGAAACTGAGGTAAATAGGCTTTTGGTGTGAGGATTTATAGTGATCTGCCTAGGATTTGGGCTGTATCTAATGATTGCTATTGCTATAGAAGCCAGAGATTTCAAATTCCTCTAGGTCTTTGCTTTTGTCTCTTTCCTTGATTTTGAACTTCCCTCAGTGTCTTGTAGCTTTCTCAGCTGTAATCTATAGTTTGCACTGGAGCGTTTCTGGTGTGGTGGTAGGGTATGGGAGGAGGGACATTCTATAATCTTCTAATTAAATTTCAGTCTCTTAGTAGCCTTGTGTCTTGGGATCATGACACTGACAACTGTTTTTCCAATAGTATACCTTTTATCCTCACTGTTCCCTACTTTTTTTCTCTGGCTGCAACCTTCCCCTTCCCAACTTATTTCCTTGAAGCTCTGAGCTGTGTTGAATGTGATTGTTCCCACCTTAAGTCTGAGGTGAGAGGAATGCCCTCTTGCAACTAGCATAAGGCTCCAGAAAAGCCTTTTGCTCTGGAGAAAGTGTCTTCATTATGGAGAAGACTCTGGGTATATTTCATACTGATTACTATTTCTCTTCCCTGCCCAGAACCAAGAGGAGATTATTTTTAGATTCTTCACTATAAGCACCTGGTGGGATTCTTGGAAGTAAAGCCCACAAATGCATCTTTTTGCTTTAAGATTATAGCCTCAGGAGTTTCTTACTCTCATACCTGACCACATTCAGTCTCCTGCCAAAACTGGATTTTCTATGGATTGAATTGTGTTCTCCCCAAAAAATATGTTTAGGTCCTTGAGGAGTCCATTCACGCCCAAAAACTTAATGTGATTTTGCAGGCCCAACAGCAAGCAGTTTGCAAAGGCTTTACCTGCCAAGCCTGGTGAGGAAAAGCTGTATTCCCTCCATTAGGCATGGTGCACAGTGAGTGAACTGAAGTCTGTGAAGGAGGTTCCAGTCAAAGACTTAGGCCCTTCTGGCCAATTATTTTCTTGCACATGTCTGCATTCCCAGCCTAGGTACTTGTATTCAAAAGCCCTTTTTTTAAAAAAAATATTTAACTTATTTATTTATTTGACAGAGAGAGAGAGAGAGAGAGAGAGAGAGAGAGAGAGATATCACAGGTAGGCAGAGAGAGGCAGGCAGAGAGAGAGAAAGGGAAGTGGACTCGCTGCTGAGCAGAGAGCCCGATGTGGGGCTTGATCCCAAAACCCTGCGATGATGACCTGAGCCAAAGGCAGAGGCTTAACCCTCTGAGCCACCCAGGTATCCCTCAAAAGCCTTTTTTATTGGGGCATTCTGCATGTTAAAATCTCCTTACTTAGGGGAGGGTCCCTTGAAGACATTTTTTCTCTACTTCGGTTTAGTACTCAGTACTTTTCCATTCTGAGACCTTCCCCTTATCCTTCCTCTGGCCTCCAGGTCAAAAAAAAAAAATGCAGGAGCTTTTTGTTGGGGGCTCCCTCAGCAGTGAGAAAGCCCCCTATGTCTGTGCTGATCCATCTGCCCTTCCACAAATACTATCTCATGGGGAAAATAGAACAGAGGGTAGTCCTTGCTTTTCTGGTGTAGGCTTTTGCTGATACTATGGCAGTAAGAGATTAAGGGCTTGCCTGTTACTTTCATTTGACTTGTTTCAACATGTTTCACTCCAAAACATGGCAGCTCATTTCTTTTACGTACACCTCAGCTCTTTTCCAGCCTAACCCATGTAGTTGTAAATGAGACATTATTTGGAAATAGGGTCTTTGTAGATGTAGTCAAGTTAAGATGAGATCATACTGGATTAGGGTAGGCCATAATTCTAATGACTGGTGTCTTTCTAGGAGGAAAGAGAAGGACACTTGAACACAGAGACACAGATACATACAAAGAGGAGCAGCCATGTGAAGACAGAGATAGAGATTGGAGTGATGCAACTACAAGCTAAAAAATGACAAAATGTCTGGCAATGACCAAAAGGTAGAAAGAGAAAAGGAAGGATTATTTCCTTGAGCTTTCAGAGAGAATATGGCCCTGATGACACCTTGATTTCAGATTTTTTGTCTCTAGAACTGTGAGAGAGTAACTTTCTCTTGTTTTTCATTGCCGGTTTGTGATTTTTTTTTTTTTTTATGGCAGCCCTAAGAATCTAATACATATTTGTAACTGACAAGTGGATGCTGCTGTATTAAAAAAAAAGTGGAAGTATATTTGGAATTGGATAATGGTAGAGGTTGAAAGAACTTGAGGTACATGATAGAAAAAGACTCACTTGCCTTGAAGAGACTTGATGGAAATGTAGAGGTTAAAGGTATTTATATTGAGGTCTCACATGAAAGTGAAGAGCATATTCTTGCAAACTGGAGGAAAAGTTCTCCTTGTTATAAAGTAGTGGAAACGTGGCTGAATGGTGTTTAACTTTTGGGTGAAAAATAGAACTTGTAAGCAATGAACTTAGATGTTTAGCTGAGGGTATTTATACACAAAATATTGAAGGCATGGCTTGGTCTCTCCTTACTGATTAGAGTAAAATGTGAGAGGAAAGAGATGAATTGAGGAAGGAATTGTTAAGTGAAAAGTTCAGAATTTCATGATTTAGAAAAATCTTAGCCTATGTATATTGCAAAATATACTAAAACATGTTATGGGTAGAGTGAGAAGTGTGTATTTGGGCAACCATTTGGGTTGGTAATGCCTACCTTATGCCTGTTGCAGTGTTGTGTTTTGGAAGCAGATAACATTTTCTAGTTTCATATACCCACAGGTAGAGAGAAATTTGTCCTGGGAGGGATTAAACCAAGTCTCACTCATACCTGATTTAGATTATTTAGATTGTGAGACTTGAAACTTTTTTTTTTAAAGATTTTATTTATTTATTTATTTATTGAGAGAGAGAGAGAGAGAGAGAGGGAGGGAGAGAGAGAGAACACAAGTATTGGGGGAGGGGCAGAAGGCAAGGGAGAAGCTGACTTCCTGCTGAGTGGGGAGCCCAAGGTGGGACTCCATCCTAGGACCCTGATCTTTGACCTGAGCCAAAGGCAGATGCTTAACTGACTGAGCCATCCAGGCACCCCAAGATTTGGGAGTTTTTAAGTTGATGGTATTTAGATGAGGGTTTGGACTTAGATTTGATGCTGAATAGGGTTAAGACTTTCAGGGATATTCGGATGGGGTAAATATATTTTGCATGTGGAAAAGACATAAATTTTGGGGGCAAGAGGGTGGTCTGTAGTGGGATGAGTTGTGTCCCCCCAAAAAAGATATGTTTAAATCCCAAACCCTATTACCTGTGAAAGTGATCTTATTTGGAAATAGGGTCTTTGCAGATTTAATCATGTTCAGATGAGGTTATACTAGGTGACTGGGATTTTCATAAGATAAAAGAGAGGGAGATTTCTGATTATAGTAAAATATGAGAGGAGAGAGATAAATTGAGAAAGAAATTGCCAAGCAAAAGAAACCAGAACTTGATATTTTGGGAGAATCTCAACCTACCCTATATTTCACAGAGACACTACACAGAAGGAGAATACGGAGAAACACAGAGGGAAGACAGCCATGTGAAGACAAGAGAACGAAATTGGACTGATGCAGCCATAATCCAAGGAATGCCAAGGTTTGCTGGCAACAACCAGAAGGTAAGAAGAGGCAAGAAAGGATTCTTTCCCAGCATTGAAATGAATAAAACAAAATGTGTTTTGGGAACAGTTTGGAGACATTTTATATTCAGTGGATTCTAAAATGTAAGGCTGCAGAGGGAGAGGGTCCTGCCCACACCTTGGTTTTGGACTTCTAGCCTCCAGAACTGTGACAGAATAAATTTCTGTTGTTTTAAGCCATCAGGTGTGGTAATATGTTGCAGCAGCCTTGGGAAGTAATATATCATTTAAATTAATGTCTTCAGCAGCTTTTGTCCAGATCTTAGCTTTCTCTCTCTGGATGAGCCTGTCTCTTGAGATTTTGGGCTGGTGGTTTACCCTGCAAGATCAGTTTTCTAAGAAGTCCAAGAAAAGTAATTGATTTGGCTATATGTTCAGGTTTTCTGCCTCTGGATGGAAATGATGACTTCCAAACTCTTTACATGTCAGAGCTAAAACTGAAGGTCTCTCTGTTACTTTTGATCCCTTCTTTTTTTCTTTCCATCCTGTTTGGCATTTCTTTTTACCTTTACTTAAATGTTCTATGGAAGATATGAGCTTGTTTAAAATAAGGCCTCTATCATCAAATATTCTTTTACCCTTAAAGCTTCTGACAATATTATACTTATGCTTAATCCAGAATGTCAGCTACTCCATGAAATCTCATGTTTCCCCTCTTGACTGGTTATAACAAGTCTTTCACCATGAAGCAATTGGAATGTTTCTTGATCATAGTCCTCATCAAATTTTATTATAGCTATTTCTTTTTTCAAAAATAAGTGCCTTTAACATCCTTTTCATATTTGATGCTCTTAATTGTAATTTAACAACTTTTAAAATTTGTTTTTAATATTTGCTTTTCACTTTAGAATATCACTTTCATATGTGAAAGAAGTATATCTCCATTCATTTATTGAAAAGATAATTTTGAATATTTACTAAGTGCTAGGCTATTAGAGAAAGAATTGGGGACATTAGTAACATGAAAAATGTATTGTCAGCCCTCTTATAGTCTAGCAATAAAGGAAAACACACAGCCACGCCGCTTCCCGCTATTATATAAAGTGTAATAAATACCATGAAAGAAATAAATGGGACATTGGGAATTAAGGCTAACATGTTAGGAGCCAGTCAGAATAGACTTCTTCCTGGAGGTGACGTTTAGGCAAGTTCTGAAGGGTAAAAAGCAACGAGACCCCAGAGGATAGTAGAATTATATCCAGTTTTCCAGTCTGAGATATCATATTGTATGGCACTAAGGTAGAAAGTATCTGATTTTTTTTTTACAATGAGAACTCCTGAATCAACAATTATGCCCCATATCTTTATATTTATAATATATATTGTATCACATAGTAGGAGAGGTTGCCTCCAAGGAAGAGGGGTTTATGAGTAGGTTGACATTTGTTTCCTACTAGCTGTCAAACACTGAGAATGGATCACACTGATTTAATTTAATTTTTAATTTATTTTAATTATATAACACCATTGAAAGGCACTACCACTTTTTTATGTAGAAGAGAAAACAGAGCCTTAGAAGAGTCAGATTTCTAACCCAAGTACTAGTGAGAGAGATGGATACGAACCCAGGAGTTTATGGTAACAAATTTCTTGCCCTATTGACCATATCATATTGCTTCCTAACAACAAATGACTGTTGAATAAATGAATAAATTAAGGCTGGAAAACCTGTTAAATATCGACATTTAAATCACTGTTATACAATAGGAGTTTTAGAATTTTAAGTACTCTTGGCTGGGTATTTTAAGTTATCTAAATTTTATGTGGTTGTATTGTTCTATCTCAGTTTTACAATACTATGCTTATTGCTATGACAACCATTTGTAATAAACCACTGTTTACCAGGCCTATAGTGGTTGGAAGTTCAGGTTTTCAATCTGGATATTTATATCTTAGAAGCAGAGTGAAAATACAAACCATTAAGCAATGGGGTTTTAACCTAATCCAATATAGGAATGTATAGCATTGAAATGAATAAAACAAAATGTGTTTTGGGAACAGTTTGGAGACATTTTATATTCGGTGGATTCTAAAATGTAAGACCCTTTTCACCTATAGCCTCTGCAGCTGATAGCCTTCTGTTCACCAGCATGGAAAAATATATTTCATATTAAGTGATGGCAGAAGCATCTGTTTCTGTCATTTTGACTGTACATCAACTTCATTTCAGATATGCAAATGATATAAGCTCTTTATAAAGAAGCCCCATCATGTAATTGACTTTGTATTAAGGACTGTAAAATTTCTTATTCTCCTAGACCTTGATTTAACCCATGGGTAAACTTGAGTGCAGTTCAAGTCCAGAGATTTGGAATATCAGATCACTGTTAGGAAACCTAAAGCCAGATTATAGATGTATAGAAAATGGGAAATGTAAGTACTGGTGTCACATAGGGGAGATGGTTCATTTAGTGGATAGAGCCCTGGGATAGGGTGAGAAAACATGGTTCCAAATATTAATCTACACTGGACAGATGTGTGAACCTGAGCAACATGTTTAGTCCTCATAGAGGTAGATGTGTAAGGGGTTTAACTATTTAGTGCAGGGCATCCCAACATGCCACAGGTCAGCTATTGATTTTAAGTAGTCTAATGGCATGGCTTTCAGTAATCTTGAATCTCATAAGCAAAAAAGTTAATTTCCTCTTGTTTACCTTGATTTACTCAGGAGGACAAAGTCTGAGTTTGGTATTGGTGTGTCTTTATGATCTCTCCAGTACCTTGTAATCTCCTTTCTTTTTTTTTTTTTTAAAAGAAGGAGGCCCAGACGCAGTCTTTGATAGAATAATAACTAACTGAAATACCATAATACTATTTTTTCAATATATCCGTTTGTCAGAATACCTTCTATTGTGGCAAATTCTACTGTGAATTGGTTAGTTGCATTTTTTTCATTTGAAATACAACCATTTAAGTAACAAAGACTTTCTATTTATTTTATTTGTTATTTATTTATTTATTTAATTCAATTAGTCAAGTTATAGTACATCATTCATTTTTGATATAATGTTCAACACTTCATTAGTTGGGTATAACATCTGGTGCTCATCACATCATGTGTCCTCTTTAATTAACTTAGATAAAACTTAGTAACCAATAGTAAAAATGTTATATCAACATGTTATATAGTAACATGTTATATCAAATGTTATATCAACAATATCATTCATTCATTCAGTAAGTACTGAGTATATGTTAGTACCAGTCTTTATCTTAGATACTGGAAGAAATAATGATAAATAAGATAGATATGATCCTCTTTAGCAAATAATACAATTAGAGGGGAAAGAAAATAAGAAAAAAATGAATGAATGAACATACAATATATCATGTGGTGATAAATTCTAAAAAGAGCAGAGTAAGGGGATAGAGAGTAAAGTGTGTGTGTGTGTGTGTGTGTGTGTGTGTGTGTGTGTGTACATTCATTATTTTAAATATAGGATACTGGGGAGGATTTTTTTTAAAGACAACTAGAATAAGTTGAAGAAGTAATATATGCAAATATCTTGGACAAGGTGATTATACATAGAAGGAGGAGGAACTATGAAGTCCTGAGGCAGAATAGACTTAGCGTGCTACAGAAATAGCAAGAAAACCATGTGACTTGACATGAGTGAATATGGCAGATAGTGTAGAAAGGTGAAGTAAAAGAGGAGGAAGTGTGACATCAATCCAGGGCCGTTAACTATGGTAAGGAGTTTGCACTGCATTTTGAGTGTGATGGAAAGTTGTTGGAGATAACTTTAAGTCAGGTTGTGCCAACAGCTGCTTTGTTTAAAAAAGTGATTTACAGATGATAAGGAAGACTTCATTCAGGAGGGACTTCTGCAATAAGTTTTTTTTTTGTTTTGTTTTGTTTTGTTTTGTTTTTGCAGCAAGTTTTAACAGGGGTTTTAAAGTAAAGGAGACAGATTGGGTCCAACTCCCAATACAAAAAAGGACAACCAGGAATTTATATCTAAGGAGCAGGATGAGGTCAGTGGATGGAAAATTACTGGGAGGAAACATCAGGGGTTAGGGGGATTCTGGCTAGACAGATTTGACAGCATTATTGCTGAAGATTGGCCAGAGTGATAAAATATAAAGTGTGATTAGATACCAAAATGTCAAAGATGAGGAGTTTGGTTAGATATTGAGAGTGAGATGCAGCAGGATTCTTGTTAAACCGGACTCAGCAGGCCAAGAATAGAGCCCAAGTTTGGAGCCTAGAAGAGAACAGTGCTCAAAGGAGCCTGACTTAAGTTTTATCAAGGAGAGGGCCCTTGTCAACTTCACAATTTAGAAATGCCACTTAAAAAATTCCATTTAAAAATGGAAATTTTTAGAGAACCAAATATACTGGGACATGAGTTGAAGTAAAGAAGTAAATAGGCGATTGCAGTGCTCTACGTGAGCAACAATGGTGGATTGGCTGCAAAGTACAGTTGTGCAGGTTGAGAATTAAATCAGAGCTGAAATATAGATAGAGCTCTGCTCCTTGAGCTTTGTGTCCTGACACAGAGGTTTTTTTTCACCTAGAGGAGGGGATCTAATCTTTGCAAGGTCATCTGCTCTCAAGCCATGTGCTCACAGAAGAGGCATAGTTTTCTAAATCTTACAAATGCTCCATTTTTTCATCCAGTTATATGCATGTCCAAAGTGAGTATCTTTTTTTTTTCATACGATAATTGCCTTTATTTCGCTTATCATAATACCCTCTAGTTCCAGCCACATCATTACAAATGGCAAGATTTGGTTTTTTAAAATGGCTGCATCGTATTCCATTGTATATATATGCCACATCTTCTTTATCCATTCATCTGTTGATGGGCATCTAGGCTCTTTCCATAGTTTCCTGACTATAGTCTTTTTTTTTTTTATTGTTACTAAAATTTTTTTTTCCAGTGTTCCAAGATTCATTCCCCATTCCCCACACCCAGTGCTCCACGCTTTAGGTGTCCCCAGTACCCACCACCAGGCTCTCCCATCCATCCATCCCCCTCCCTCCAAGTCCCTCAGTTTGTTTCTGTGTCCAAAGTCTCTGTTGTTTCGTTTCCCTCCCTAGATTACCCTAGTTCCCATTTACTTTCCTTCTCCCACTGTCCTCCAGTTTACCCCTCATGCACCGCAAGTAAGTGAAACTATGAGATACTTGACTTTCTCTTCTTGGCTTATTTCACTCAGCATAATCTCTTCCAGTCCAGTCCATGTTGCTACAAAAGTTGGATATTCATCCTTTCTGATGGAGGCATAGCTACCCTATGACCCTGCAATTGCACTACTGGGCATTTACCCCAAAGATACAGATGTAGTGAAAAGAAGGCCATATGTACACCAATGTTCATCGCAGCAATGGCCACAATCGCCAAACTGTGGAAAGAGCCAAGGGGCCCATCAACAGATGAATGGATAAAGAAGATGCGGTACATATATACAAAGTGAGTATCTTTTAGAATGTTACACAATGACAATTTTAGACCATTAGCATCCTTGCTTCTACTACGGCTGTGATGATGACAGTGGGAGAGAAGAGAATGGACTCAGGATAAGTGTCAAACAGAGCTTAATCAGTGAGACTTGCTAATATGTTAGATGTGTGGTTTGAAGCAGAGAGAAATCAAGAATGTCTCCCAATGTTTTGACCTGAACGACTGGGTGGGAGGTATTGTCACTTAGTGAGATGAGAAGCATAAGGGAAGAGGTGATTTGGAGACTTTAAAGAGGGCAGGTTTTGTTAAAGGGTTTTATTTTGGATATGTTAAAAGTGAGATGTCTATTAGACATCTAAGTGGTGATATTTAAAAAGTAGAGTATATGAATCTGAAGTGCAAATGAAAGGCACAAAGGGGTATATATTTGAGCATATCTGTATAGATAATATTTAAAGTTGAATGTGTGACGAATGAATGTAGATGGGGTGAGAATTGAGCTCTGGAGCACTGTGACTTTTAGAAATCAGAGGAAGAAACCAATAAGAAGACTAAGAAGGAGCAGTGGATGAGGTAGGAGAAAAACTTAGGATAGTGTGTTATCCTAGAAACCAGGTTAAGCATGTATTTCAAGAATAGTAGTGTGATCAACTCTGGTAAATGCTGCTAATAGGTCTGGTCAAACGAGAACTGAGAAGTGATCATTGGATTTGACAAAATGGAGATAATTTTTTAAAAAAGACTTTATTTATTTATTTGATATATATATAGAGAGAGCACAAGCAGGCAGAGCAGCAGGCAGAAAAGGCTGTCTGCTGAGCAGGGAGCCCGATGCAGGGCTTGATCCCAGGACCCTGGAATCATGACCCGAGCTGTAGGCAGCTGCTCAACTGACTGAGCCTCCCAGGCACCCCTAAAATGGAGATAATTTATTACTTTGATAAGCGTAGTTTATTAGTGTGCAAGAAACAAACATGTCTGATTAGGTTGAGGAAAAAAAAGGAAATAAGAAATAGATCCAGAAAGAATGGAAAAATTATTTTTTAAATTTGTTTTTATTTTAATTCCAGTTAACATACAGTTTAATATTAGTTTCAGGTGTACATATAATGATTCAACCCTTCCATACATCACCTGGTGCTCATCATGACAAGTATGCTCTTTAATCCCTATCACCAGTTTAACCCATCCCTCCAGCCCTTTCCCCTCTGGTAATCATCAGTTTGTTCTTTATAATTAAGAGTCTGTTTCTTGATTTTGCTCTCTCTTATTTTGGAAAAAAATTTTTTTGAGAAGCTTCACCATAAAGGAGATGAGAAAAATGGAATAATGATAGATGGAAAGTGATGTGGGTTTTGAGTGATGGTGGTATCACTACTTGCTCATAGGCTGATGGAAATGATTCAGCAGGTGAATCATGAAGATGGGAAGTGAGTGACTTTTTGGATTTCTGCCCCATTTTAACATTCCTATATTTGTAGATAAGAGCTTGCAATTCAGGTTAAACAAGTTACTCAAATTCAACTACTAGCTAGTAGATAAGCTTTCAAGTTTCTATTCCAGAACTATGTTTATCACCCACATTGTTTCAATATGTTTAATTTCTGAGCTAGAATACTTGGGAAAGCATAAAGAAGTTACCATTATCTGTTTTCATATTGTCTTGAAGGAACTCAAAGATGAGAAAATTTAGGAAGGAATATACCATACCAAAATTTTGAATAACTGAATTTTTGGAACAGGCATTAATTTTCTGTAGGCATATGAGGAAGGAATGGCGATGAATGAGTCATTGGTGGAAAGTATTTTGGGTTAAAAGAAACACATAAAAACAGACATTCAAGAATGATTCTGGTATCTTCATAAGATGGTAAAGTATATAAATTGATTAGAACCAAGACAAGGGATGGGGAGTAACTGCAGTGAGGTCGGTAGATAAAATGATTCTAACCTGTTAAAGGATGTGAAGGGCTTGGGAGAAATTTCAGCCAATTGTGGTAGTTGAAATGGGGAACTATTGAAGTTTTCTGAGGTGGGAATCTGGAAGACAATCACACTAATTTTATTTGTGGAAAGGGATCAGTGAATCCCTAAAAATTTCAGTTTTTAAGTATAGGAGGCAACTGAGGTGATAGCAACAGAAATTAGTGAAAGAGAAAAAGACAATAGGAGATGTTGGTTCTGTTTGAATTATGGTCAAATATACGCCAAGAAATGGTTAAAAGACATTAGGCATCAAAAGCTTGGAGCTAGGATAAATGGGAGGAATTAAAGATAAAATTTTCTGAGGCCACCGTATAAAGTTGAGTGTTGAATTTTGGGTAATGGAAGAACAGGGGGTCAAGACAGAGTTAGTGTAGATATTCACACTCTGATTTCTTTGAGCTTCCATTTCTCCTACTATGGACTGTGATTAATACTGAATACCACATATTGTATTCTCAGTGGTTGTGAGGCTTTTGTAACATGAGACATGTACATTTTGGAAAATATGTGGTGTTATTTCAGATGCAGAGTGAAATTGCAATGACAAGTGACATAAACATGATCAAATAGGACAGCATTTCAAGTTATCTAAAAAATAATGAGATTATGGGAATGTAAAACTATGCACCAGTAACAGTGGCTTTAATAGGTTTTGTCAGGCCTGGCTTTTGGATCCTTTTGCACAAATGAGTTCCAAAGTTTCAATTCCAAACCTGAGTTTGAAAATGTAAAACAACTGCTGCAGAAGAACATTTTAAAAAAATTCAAATAGAAGAGGAGTTGTGTAACTGTTGCTTTAAAGAAGCAGCTGGTAACATATGTCAGGACAATTTGCAGCTATTATCACCTCTTTAAGATACTGAGAAAATTGAATTGCTGACTAATGTAGTTGGGGGTGAAGGTCACCTTTTAAGAACCCAGTGACTGCAGTATGATCCTATTTTAAAAATCCCTCTTGCAAAGTTGCATTTGGGAGAGAGCTTTCCTCTTACAACAAGTTATATTTTATTTTAAGATACATCAAGTTTGACTATATATATATTTATATGTATCTGTATATATCTACATAGTATATATTTGTATCCCTGGAAGAAATACCCATCCTCCTTTCCTTTTCCTATTCTCCTTGGGCTATTGAAACAGTTGTGGGGAAGTGGGATTAGGGGGAGTTTGGATGATGGTAAAAGGAAAAAAAAAACAAGACAAATTAACATTTTAAATATGTATTTTTAAGTCATTTTGTATCTAGGGGTGGTGATGTGAGACAGATGTTTATGTTGCTCATGCGTGTGCTGTTCTCTGTTAGTTTCTGAGGCAAAGATAGAACCTGACTTAGTGTGAACAAGAGGAACTACTCTGCATTAAAATGTAAAATTCTATCTCCACTATTGGCAGAAAAAGCTTTTGCAAATGAATTTACATTTGGGGAAATACTGTTTTCCCATGAGAGTGTGTTTGTATGTATATGTATGTGTGTATTGTGCTCTGATAGTTGAAAGCATGAGGGGGGCGCATCTTTGCCTTACCACTGGTGGTGATGTTTCAAAATTCACAGTGCCTGGCATGTAGTAGGGACATGATAAATATTGTAGGGGCTGCTATAACAAATACCATCAGTGGGTGGCTTATCAACAACAGACATTTATTTCTCACAGTTCTAGAGGCTGGCATTCTGAAATTAGGTCCCAGCTTGGCACATTGCAACCTTATATGGTAGAGAAAGCACGCTCTTTTATGTCTTTTTATAAGATGCTAATCTTATTCCGAAGGCCCCATCCTCACAGCCTAATTGCCTCCCAAAAGCCACATCTCCTAATACTATCACACTGAGGGTTAGGATATTTCAGTGTCAATTTTGAAGGGACACCAATACTCAGCCCATAGCATTTGGAGAGCTGACTAATGAAAAAACAAAATATATTAAAAACCATCAAAATCATCTAGATTTGGAGTGTGAAAACTCTCATGTGTAGTGTTTTGCTGGAGCCCTCCATCACCTTTTTCTGGAATGAATGAACTTCTGCAAATATATTGTAGCGCTTGATTGTGTTTCACTGCAAGCCTTGAATAGGGGAAGGCAATGGATCTTATGACAAGTTTGAGGATTTCTTCCAAATGAGGATGGGGATTTGTATTTAAATTTATTTATTTGTCAAAGAGAGTACACAAGCAGGGGATGTGGCAGGCAGAATGAGAAGCAGGTTTCCTGCTGACCAAGGAGTTTGATGTAGGGCTCAATCCCAGGACCCTGGGATCTTGACCTCAGCTGAAGGCAGACACTTAACTGACTGAACCACCCAGGTGACCTGGGGTTTGTATTTTGAAGGGACTCATTTTTGAGGATTGAGAAGAAGACAGACTTACAGAAAAACAAAGCTAGATACTGTAGGTCAGCCTAAGAGAGCCCTCTGTAAATAGTTAGCTTTTATTTTGTAATTTTTTCCCTCAGACTATGAGAAAAATTGTATTTAGGATTCAGGTCTAAATTTTTTTTTTTCATTATAACTTACTTTACTGTACTTTCATTGTATCAAGAACTTAAGAAAAATCTGATAAAAACACATAGACTTGTGTTAGGGTTTGGGGAATTTGTGTGTGGTGGTGGTGGGGATATAGAGAGAGCCCACGGACCACCTAACATGACTAATTCGACTACTCTTTTCTTGACTTTCATATTTTTGAAATAAAATGCAGCCCAGCAGTTAGGAAAAGAAAGTCATGACAGAGTTGTCAGGCAACAGTCAGACAAACTGGTTTTGCTGAAAGGTTGTGTGTTAGGATTTTGGCTTTTCCATTAATAGTTTGGAGACAGAACATTTAATGTCCAATAAGAAGGCAAACTCATTTGGACCATTTAGCTGAAGCAATGGTTAATTTTTTTGTGCCAATCTGACTGCCAGAGCATGCCTGAGTATTTGGTCAGACAGTATCCTGAGTGTGTCTGTGAGGTATTTTGGGATGAGATTAACATTCAAATCTGTAGACAGATTGCCCTTCCATGGTATTGGTGGGACTCATCTAATCAGCAGAAGACCTGAGTAGAACAAAAACTCCCTTGCCAAGTAAGAGATAATTCTTCTTGCCTGATGGCCATTGGTTCTCCTGCTTATTAGAGCTTTGGACTTGGACTGGAACTAAACCATCAGCCCTCCTGGACCTCCAGCTTGCCCCTTCACCTTGCATATCATAATATTTGCCAGTCTCCATAATCATGAGCCAATTCCTTATAATAAATCTCAATCTTCCACTCTCTCTCTCTCCTATTGGTTTTGTTTTTCTGGAGGACCCTGACTCATGAAGTTTCTGTCTTTAGTTGATCTTTTAATATTCTTGCTTCCTTCATTAGTAAGTTCTCCAGAAATACTGTATTTACTATTCCCCTACTGCATGCCAGGCACTATGCCAGCTGCTGAACATTCAGTACATAACACTACAGAAACTGCCCCTGCTTCTGTTGAAGCTCACAGACCAGAGAGATATTGACAATACACACAAAAAAGTATAGAGAATCTTACATTTACAGCATAGAGAAAGGAGAGGGAAACTGAGACATGCTTCACCTGGTCCAGGACATAGAAAAGTTTGCCTAAAGACTGTAGCATTAAATTAGGTCTTGAGCAGTGAATAGGAATTACCCTGTGAAGGTGTTTGAGGGTTAGCATGGAAAAAGAGTGTTTACAAAGGTTTTGCACTCATATAAGACTGCATGTTTATGGTATTGGTGTGTCTGGAAGAAGGAAAGTCAGAAAAGTTGTAATTGAAATGGATCAGATTACCTTGGGCAATTAGGCTACATTAGGAATTTGAGATTAGGTTCTGAGAACAAAGGTAAATTTTATGAAACCTTTACTTAGAATGTGACACTGTCAAGTTCTGTTTCTTGAAAGAGAAAAGCAATCACTCTGAATGAAGGCCAGCAGGATAAAGGTGGGCTATGGAAGACCATTTAGGGGTGACAGTTATTTAGGTAAAATAGAACAATTGCTTCGATTTGGATGTTGTCAGGGAAAATAGAAGCAAGTAAATAGCATCATTTACCAAGTCAAGGAAAATTGGAGTGAAGCAGACTTTGTGGGCTGATCAACAGTTCTACATTGGAGGTGAAACAGGTAAGTGGCTAAGATGCCTATACTGAAGTGGTAAGCAGGGAGGTGGAGCTCAGAAGATAAAATGTTGGAGTCTTCAGGGTGCACAGATTAATTCATGACATGAGCTTCCAAAAGACAGCTAAGCGCAAGGTACTGTAGAAGGGAAAGGAAAGAGCACCCAGGACTGAACCCAGCGGATACCTAACACTGTCAGTCTAAGAATGCTGTAAACACAGGTATTTGCTTTGTCAAGAGGGGGGGCTTTTGTAGCTTGGAATGCTTTACAATGGCGGATTGAAATCCTTACTCAAAGCGACCATTGATGACCTTCTCCTCTACTCTTTATCCTTTACCTAGAAATTCTTTTTCTTCCTCAGTATAGCAAGTTCATCTTATTACCCTATTTTCTGTCCCTAGATCAGAATAAATAAAGAAGAAATTCTTTACTCTCCAGATGGTGTTAGGTCAACCTTTCCCCATTCTGTAATTTAGCACCCATCTACAGAGTTTGCTGAATTTTTCTAGGACAGATAAGACCCCGAGGCATTTTCAGAAACAAGGGGGAGATACTTAAAGCTCCTAACTAGGATTTGGTTTAGTTTGCTGATTATTGACCCCAGAGTTGAGTCAGGATTCTAAAGGAAAAGAAATACCCTTTCAGGACCTGCAAGTCTTTGCAGTCATCATCCATGAGTGTGACTTTAGAAGTAGTTCAGTGCATTCTCCCATATTGGAAAAGTACATATTCAAGGGCAAAAGAAGTAAGGCTGTTTCTTACCACAACCAAAGTCCTATTATCAAGGGGAAGCCAATTTTTAAAATAGAAGGATTTTTAGATATACTAACTCCTAGAATATTTTTATTTCAAACCTTTCTGTCCTTCACCCTTCTGGCTTTGAAGATAACCTTCAGAATGTAAATTGATGCAGCAAGAGTTGAAGTCCAGAACCAAAAATTCTGATGCAATATTTCAAAGACTATTGTAGTCTCTTTCTTCTGTGCTGACTGCTAAGAACACTGTCGGTACTTAAAATGGAATAGCAGTCGGGTTTTGTTAGACATTAACTCAGTATTTGCCTAGATAGTTTGAGCTTCTCTACCTAGTTAAAAAGTACCGCATAGCCAGTTTTACCATGAATAGCTGCCTCTTTTATTCTAACATCTGACTGAAGGGTTCAGAGGGCAATATATTTTATACATTCAACTGCATAAAGCAGAATAAAGAGCTACATAGATCTGCCTTCTAGAAGGAACAAGGGATTGTGGGAGATTTTAGGTTCAGTTCCATTTACAAGCAATTGTTTAAGATCTAATGTGCATTAAATATAAAAGCACAAGATAAAATCATTGTCCTCCAGGGGTACACCATCCGGGGAGTGTGGGTAGGACAGATATAGAAAAATAATTACTGTATGTAGTATAAAAACAGTGTAAGTTCAGAAGAGTGGGCCTGTGGTTGCTTTTATTTTTTTTTTTAATAATGAATTATTTCCCAACAATGGCTACCACTGACCATTTATTCAATGTTGGTCCCATCTTCCAAGCTTTATATACTTTATTTCTGTTAATCCACACAACAACTGTGAGGTCAGCACTCATTTTGTGGCTGAGGAAACCAGCTAGAGAAGGTAAGTAATTTGTCCCAGATTTCAAAACCAATAAGTGGAGAATAGGGAACCCAAACTTTACTCTGTTTAATTTTAAACTCCTTACCATAACTAGTTTGCGAAATTGTTTCCTCAGAAGGGTGAATGTTAATAGGGGACCCGGGAGATGTAAATTCGAAAAAGACAATCCCAGAAGTCTCAGGGAATTGGACATGATGCATTTTCTAGGCAAGTTTTAGGACTTTTATTTTTTATTCACTCCCTGGAGATTTCACAGCAACAGTTTTATGATGACCACAACTAATAACCCTAAACAGACAAAGTTAAGGAAAGATTTAATATGTAAAGGAGGTATTATTTCCTTGTAGTCTACTGGTAGCTACCCACCCCATGTAGGAATATAAACATCTATGTACATAGTCAAAAAAAAACCAAAAACAAACAGAAAACATTTGGTAGATTTTGTCTTGCTAGCTGGCCTAAATTTTGCTGCATAATGAATTAAATCAGTTGTGTTTTTCCCTCTTTTGGAAGGTACTATCATAAATGGCATTTGACTTTTCTTGGGTAATCGGTTAATTTTAAATGGAACATTGAAAAAGAGCATATACCAAAATCAAACATTTCTGTGTGGTTGATTCAATTTACTCAAATATAATGGAAAAATGTGTTCATTTTTATTTTTAAAAAATATCAACAGATTCAGAGCTAAAGGGAAAGATAGCTAAGGCAATAAAAACCCCTGCTTTTACTGTTAGTGACTCTAGAAGGTAAGATTATAATATATATTGTATTGAGGTTTTTGACATAGCTTTATTTAGATATTCTCTATTAGTTTGGTATTAACACTAACATGACTATAAACAATAAAAGATATAGAAATAAAAATATATTTTGATGTGAGAAATTCTTATATTTGGTGAGAGTTAAGTTTGTAACTTTTATTATCCCTTGAAACTTCAAATTCTTATTTACCTAATAATATATATTAGTACATATATATGTATATTATTACTTACCTATTACATACCTAATACATAAAGAAAAGCATTTTTAGTAAACTTGCTTTCAAATGGATGGGTGAAATTCATATTTTATACACAGATCATCTAATTCTTTACCGTTTTCCTTAAATGGAAATTTGGGTTTTTTCCTGACAAATAGAATGAATTTCCATTATTAGAGTCTTATTTATTTCTTTTTTGTCACTCCTTTGTAGTTGAGATAAAATGCAGAATTAAATTTTGCATCAAATTGCTTCAAGATGTCTGTCAGTAATTTCCTCTTTGCTTCCATAATCACTTTCAAGGGATCTATCTTGCCTTTAGCTCCAACATGAGATGTCTTTTGAGATATGTGACTTTCATCCTTAAACCCTCCATTCCTATTCCTCTTTCAGATAACTCATTGAGGGAGCCAGGAGTGGATCCCTGACCTCCCTTGTCCTATCACGTGTGGGTTAGAGAAATGAGACTTTTGTTGGGAGCTGAGCTGGAAGTCCGTGTCCATTCTCCATCCAAGTATAACTAGGCCTAATGCTGCTTTGCTTCTGAGATCAGATAAGATTGGGTGTGTTCAGGATGGTTTGGTCATAGACGTCCCTGTGCAGTCTGGTGTTGAGTTCTCTATTTCTCAATGGTCTAGGTGAAGGAGGCCATTTGTAAACCATGGGATAAATGACTTCAGTGAGAAGCTGGTTTAGAGTGAGAGAAACACAAATGCACAAAGACATAGGGACATATTCTCTCTTCTACCCCGTAGCCCTCACCCAATACCCCACCCCACCCCCGCCTACATACCTAGCTACCTGAGAACTTTTTGTTTTTTTTCCTGGAGATCCTCCTGTGATTCTTGAGAATTATGAGATTGGTTGAGAATGAAATAAAACCAGGTTTTCCTTGAAGTATATTGGGTGGGTGTTTGTGCGTTGCCATCAAATGGGCACTATTTAACATTGGCAAAAAAAATGGTTCTTTGTCCTCAGACTCAAATGACAGAGGGTGCTGAATGTTTGACATGTGCTTAAAGCTAATACAGTCTGTTTGGTGGATATATGGTGTTTTCTCCTGTCCTGCACACATTTGGTTCTGATCATTGCCATTCTTTTGAGAATCATACTTTGATTTTCCTTTGGTCAAGAATCTCTTCTCACTTCTTAACTCATAATTTGTAAAAAGTTGATTCCTATGTCCAGACTGATTCAGAGATGGGTATATTACTCAAGTTAGGTATATGGCACTCCATTCTAGGAATGTGCTAATTACCACTGTGAAAGAGGAGTTGAGGGCAGTGTAAGCCTGGAGTTGCTGAGAACAACTACATGGAAAGAACCCCACCAAATGATAAAGCCAATACAGAGGAAATCTGTGCAAATTGTGTAAGGATAGACCCTGGCATCATTGTTTGAACTCCTGGATTCAGCTGTATCAGAAGGAGGAATTAACTCTTTAGTTTGTGAAGGTGATGATGCACATCCCCCACCCATTTTTCCTCTATGGCAGTTGACTTGTTTTTGTAACATGCAGCTTGTAAAATTGACCAAAATAGCCTGTGGATATGACATGGGAAACAGAAGATCTGGAGCCTACCCCTAGATAATTTTCTGTAAGTAAGATAAAGAAAATTAACAGGCATGTGGTCATTAGAAAACACTATAAAATGTATTATTAAATGTCAGACTACTGAAATAGTCTCAATATTGTCCCTTGAGATGCTGATGGTAAAGACAATTCAGATTCTCTCTTCCTTACATAGGATCTCTATTCAGTTCTGAAGTACATTTGAAAGTATTGCCCCATCTTCACAGTCATTGGATATGAAGACAAAGTATCTGGAATGTGACAGGTAAGCATCCATATTTTGTATCAAATCATAAAGAAATCTGAAGAAAAATCATATGAAAAGCATTTGCATTTCACATTAGACCAAAATAAATATACCAAGAAAATCATGAGGAAAAACAACTTTTACCAACAACAAAAATAAGGCAAAAACTAAACCAATTAAGCAAAACCAAGAGAGATGTTTTTAAAATTGGTTATGTTAAGGTTTTCTTTGACTCTTAATTGCCACTTGGAAATATCTCATCCATTTTATTGTGTACCATTGCTAACCACGATACTGAATATATTTCCTTTCTCACAAATGCCAATTTACTTTATCCATTTTTATGTATGTAGGTAGGCTGGTAAAGCAGATGTGGAAAAACAGAACACAGCAAGCCCCACTGAGCCCAGGGATTTCTAAAGAGGTCCATGATTGGGCTTCAGGAGCATCTGTACTTCTCCAGAAAGTGTCAAAATTTGTGTAAATGTGCATTTTTTTTGCCACAAGAGAAACTATAATTTTCATCAGTTTCTTAAAAGGATCTATGACCCCAGAACACATTATAAAATTCTCTCAACTGAGGGCCATTTATGAGACACTACTTATCATATATTAATATGCATTAATTATCAGCTATTAATATACATTATATTAAGATACTATTGGCATTTTGAAGTGAACTGTAGACAATGCTACAGTCCTAAATACATTTTAGAATTAAATACATTTTTCCTACATAAAACATACCCATGCAAGCTATAGCTAAATAATGATTATTTCAGGATATTTAGCTTAAAAAATATATAGCAATTTTCAACTGCAACAAATTATATGTTGACTAATTCACATTTATTATCTATCTCTGCTACTTCCTGGGTATTGGCTTTACTCTTTTTGAGTGTCTTCCTCCATTTTCAAGAAACAAGTCTTCACATAGCTCCTGACCTTTACATTCCTCAGCTTTTCCACTAGGAAAGGCTTATTTCTTTTTAACATTTCCAATTTGAAGAATCTTAGGGAAAATATTTAGTCAATCTCACATACTCACTCCTCTTTTCCCAAGGCTAAGAGAATGGGTACTCTGGCTAGCAGACTTTATTAGAACATGCTTGGATAAATGCACATATCCCACCCTCTCCCAGGGGCCATATGATTTCTAGGAAATATGAAGAACGAGGGGAAAATAAAATGATAAATATTGGTTAGAGGGAATGTATTCCAGGAAGTAATGTAAAATATGGGACAAATATTTGAAATACCATGGATATTTGTAAGTTCAACTAGAGCCGTAGCATTCCCTCTGTGTTATAAGAAGTACAGATTATAGAATTAGACAAGGGCCAGTTTAGGAAGACCATGTATGCTGTGATAAGGGATTGAAATTTTGTCCCACATACCAGTGTATTGTAAATATTTCACTGCCCTCATAGGATGGAGGGGATTTGTTAAAATGCAGATTCACAAACTCAACATTAGACGCAAAAATCCAAATCACTAGAGGCCTAAGAGCCTACATTTATAAAAGCACCTCAGGTGATCCTTACGCCTACTTAATACTGAAAATCTCCGCTAAAAAGAAGAGAAAAATATGCAGAAACTGAAGGAAAACATCTGTTAATATGGCTATGAGCCCCAGATTAAGTCAGTTTAATTCCATCTGGCAATGTGTGAGTTTGTGGCACGTGAGGGCAGCATGTCCTGTAATACGTCTCCTAGTGATTTTGTTCTAGCTAAACATTCAAGGAAAAGCCCCGATGATGAAATATCCCTACTTTAACTTACTCAAAGGGAGCTTTAAAACTCTAGAGAATTAGGATCCCTATAAGCATGAAAAGTTCTGTGTCTTTCAAATAATACACTTAAGAAAATGGACAGTAACTCAAGATGTCTAACTGGAGAGATGCTGGTAATCAGTATATTGTGCTTAATCAGGAAACCAGTTTGCCCAAGTTTTCCTGACTACCTTTATCAGTCAATTTTATTTACCAGCATCAATGAGGAAAAGGTTTTTGCTACAGTGGATTGTTTTTTGTTATACCACCATTTAGAAACAGTATTTGCGCTAAACAACAAATGTCCTCAAGATTTTGCTTGTTGCTTCCCAGTGTTTGACCCATGATTTAGGCTGAGTAGACAAGAGATGATGTGAAAATCACTGCAACTTTTTTCTTCCTTGAAAACAAAGAACTCAAAAATTGGGTTCATTTTTAGCTCAGAATATTCAACCCTCCTGGCCTCAACCCTCCTGTTGAATAGTTGTGTGTTCTTGAGAAACTCATATTTTAAAGTTTTGTCTATAAAACTGGGGTAGTCACACCATCTTGCTCATCCCCACAACAGTGAGTCAAATAAAATGATATAATGGAAAGACTCTACTGAAATATATATTTTTATAAAAGCAATGAGCTATTATACAAAAGAAAGTATAGCCAATAGTACAAAATTTATTGTAAAATATATCATTGCCTCTAGGAGTTTAAAATCTAAGACAACACATAGGCAGGAAGAAAAGAGCTCCCTGCAAATACTATTGAAACTGGGAAAAGTTGTGAAATCTGGACATAAAATAAGTGTCAAGATTCTGGAAATGTGCCGTTTATAGCAGAGTTGTTGACATCAAGTAGAATAATGATTCCATTTAAAATTCTGACAACTGCTATTACCTGTTTGTTTTGTTTTGTTTGAAGTATTACTTCCTGGCCATTCTGCTCTTTCATGCTAGGCAGATAGCAGATTTGAAAATAGGAATGTACCTGTGTGAGTCTATGAATGAAATGAAGCCTTCAGAAAGGGATCTGCTCCTTCAAAGCCTTTCTTTGGATTTTTTGATGTGACCTGATCTTAGTGTTTAGAGTTCGGTCCCAGAAAGCCACCTGTGGTTTATTGGCCTCTGCAACTTAGCCGTCACTCTGCTCTTTGGTCAGTTATCATGTTGTTTCATGCTGTCATTACATCCATCTTGCTTGGCAGTGTCATTATTCTAACCCTTGAGTCTCACAGCTCCTTTGCATACAAGAATATCTGGATAGAGTTATTGTTCTTTTGGTACAGTGATTTGGCCTGCTTTTTCTCAACCTTGTGAAAATTACACAAGTTGAAAGAGTGTCTGTGGTGTAAGGATTTCTTTTGAGAAGATTATTAACAGCCTCTGGTGGACAATTCAGTTCATGGTGTTGATAGAGATGGACAGCTTGTGAGTGTAGTTTATTGCTGTTTGTTATAATAGGATCTTATTCATTCATCCATGACCATCATAGGGGCACTGTTTGTCCAGATGCCCAACATTTGAGCGCTCTTAAGATAGCCTAAACATTGGAGGTGCCTGGTTGGCTCAGTTATTAAGTGACTGCCTTTGGCTCAGGTCATGATCCTGGACTCCCAGGATCGAGCCCCACATCGAGCCTGCTTCTCCCTCTCTCACTCCCCCTGCTTGTGTTCCCTCTCTAGCTGTGTTTCTTTCTGTCAAATAAATAAAATCTTAAAAAAAGGAAGGGTAGCCTAAACATTTGTCAGGGAGGAAAAGCTCGTTTTCTTAAAATATCCTATAGATATGGGGCTGTTGTTAACTCGATTGTGTGTGTGTGTGTGTGTGTGTGTGTGTGTGTGTGTGTGAACTGTGCAGGAGCACCCCTTAACAGAACAGATATGAGACACCTGTGAGTATCTCCTCTCCAGTATTTACACTTAGGTTCAGATCCTCTGATACAGCTGGGACTGCTAGCAGACCTGTAGCAGGATTGGGTAATGCTTGGTAAAACTCCAGATGATTTTTAAGCCTTCACTTTTTCTCCAAAGCATAGCTTTGGAATCAGACAAGTCCTGGGTTCAAAAGTGAGTGCCATTTGCCGTTGTATCATCTCCCATATGTTACTTAAGCTTTCTGTAAATTGGGGACAGTAACTTCTCATAGGTTTGTTGTAAGGTTTAAATGTACAGTATATACAAGGCCCAAAATAATACCTGGCATATAGAAGGTCCTCAGGAAATAGTAGAGATCTATTTCATTGTCAGTTATGTTTTTCAACCTTGTGTTTATGTGTTGTGATGGCATGAGATGTATCTGTTCATATTTTCCATTGGCCAATATTTTTCTTTAGAGGATTTTGCAGCCTCAATTCCTTGAAAGCCTGACATTTTTATGCATCTTCGGTATGCATCCTGGAGAATCTCAAAACAGCTTAGATTAGCAAACTTAATAAAAGCACAGCTAAATTAAACCAACCAGTGCCTTGTTCTGTTAATAAATCTCTTTCAATAAGACTCTGGATTATGGTAAGAGTTACCTGAGGATAAAATATTAATTTGTTTTTAATTTAGTGCACTGCAGTGAAGTATGCTGATATTATTAAACTTAACTTTTCTGTGACTTGGGGAGTGAAACTAAATCACCATCGAGTAGTAAGGCCACACACCGCAGCGACACACTTGCTGAAGGGTTTTGCAAACACTGCAAATTTAGGATAAAATTTAATCCTTTGGAGTAAAGCTATGTATTTAATATACATTAACAAATCATAGATGGGTGATATTAAGTTGTTTACTTTGGTTTGAATTATTTAAAGGCATTCAGCACAATAGAATAGTTTATCTTCTATGGCTTTCTGTGGATGGGCTCTATGATTTAAAAATCTTTTTACAAAAGAAGAGAAAAAGGGGACGTTGGTAGTAAGAAAGCTGAATTTCAGAAGTCTGTTGACATACTACTAAAAATTGCATAGGTAACAGTGAGAGACTTTTAAACTATTAAAATGCTGTCTGGTATTAGTAGAGTTTGTTTGGTCTCCTTTCTTTGCTCATAGTGTTGAACATATAACTAATGCAATCTTATCAATCTCCTATAAAAATACTTTTGCTATTTTTTCCATCACTGACTGCAGGGGTAAAATACTCATCTGCTTTCCAGGGTCTGGCAGGAAACAAAGTGAAGTGGGTTGGGCAGGGTCTGTGGCCAACAGGATGTCACATGCCAAAGGCCTTTGAACCTCACCTCCATGATTATTGCTACATTTAAATTTTCAAGAAAAGACAAAAATAGGGATTTTTATGTAAAGGTGTCCCTTTGTGTAATCTATAGGAAATTAAACACCTTCCCCATTTTGTGGAGCAAATTTGAGCTGCATGGGTTTGCGTGACTCTTTACTTGGGCACAAAAGGCCATACCCAATCTGGATTGATTGATTTATTGATTGATTGATTAAGAGTATTGAAAAGGTTACCTTAGCTTTAAGAAAGCAAAAGCATAAACAGTGATTTCCTGAATTCAGATTGTATAAATGTGAAAAGCTGTTGCATTAATATGAATTTTAACAAAAAGAGTATGACAGTTGTGAAAACTTATTATATATTAACTTATTATATATTATATATCCCCCTATGCCCTGCCCAAGATGTCTTGCCCACAGCTTTTCTTTAACTTTTTAACTTCTTTTTTGTCTTATTGCTTAACCCTTAACAACACTACCACCCCTTACCCCCACCTTTTATATATACAGAGCACTTGTCCTTCTGTTATGTCAAATTGTTCATCTTTTCCAGAGGACATCAATCACTTTCCTACCCCCTGCTCTTTCCCTAGTCCCCTTTCCACACACCAGCTGGTGAAATCTCTGTATCTTCTTTCAAGTACCAGCACGTGACAAGTCTTCTGAGTTTTCTGTGAGCACCTGATCCCAGGACTGAGATGAATTAATTGCTCACTACTTGTACTTCTATGCTTCATTGTATTGTAATTACTTATTTGCATGTCTGTTTTACTATTACTGTTCCATCTCTGTTTGCTCCAGTGTTGCAGGGAAGAAAAGCACAATGGCCATAAGACAAAGCATACATAGTCAGATTTGTTATCAGGTCACTGTTAACTACCATTCCTTCTGGAGATAAGGCCACCTTATGGGGATAGGAGCTAGGCTTGAAGGCTGTCCATTTGGACTGCTTCATGGAAGATATTTGGAATTTATGAATCAAGCTCAATGGGGCAGATGACCCATAATTTTGTTTAGTAAGGTCAATTTTGTAATCTTAGTTCAGTCCAAGCCTGGGTAATCTTTTCTTTCTCATTCCAGTCACCCAGCCTTGGCACTCATACAGGGAAGCTTTATGGGAGGCAGGGAGGGGGAGACCCTTCATGATATAAATTTGATAAGTAACTTGAGCTATTGAACATTTATTTTCCATGATCTCTACAAACAGCTCATTCTCAGCCCCTCTGCTGTTCATAATGGTTGCCCTAGAAGTCAGTTTTTTCTTTTTGTTAACAGATTTTATTGAAGTCAGTTTTTAAAGCTTTCTTATTCTAACTAGACTGGGAGCTTTTCATGAGGGCAGGGGCTGTATCTTATTAACCTTTGTATCCTCAGTGCTTAACAAACAAAAGGAGCTCAAATACTTGTTAAGTGAACGGACTAGTGGGGAGGATGACTATAAAGAGGGTGTAAGATCTTGTTTTTCATTTATAGCTAACATTTTGTGACCTAGGCTGCCAGATGTACCAAGGGCTTTTTTGACCAATCTCACATTTACTAAACAAATAGAATGAAGTCTAATAGGACACTATGTTGGTACTTTCTTCACATTTTAGGCAGATGGAGCAAACATAATTTACTGTGGTTTTATTTTCTCTCAGCCCTTATTGAACTTGGAGTTTACCCAAGGTTTCCTCAGCCTGCCCTTGGACCTTGTCAAGATCAGTGGCGGTTCTCACCACAATTTCCTTCCTCATAATTAAAGTTATAGGCTTTAAAAGAAGATTTAATTTTAAGATTAATTTAGGATTAAATTTACTTATTTTGCGTAAGTATGAAACTATCCAAACATATTATGGCATGTCTTCTAGTTTTGTCTAAAGACACTTATAAAATAAGATAATATATCAAAATGATAATCAAGTTAGTAAAAGTACCAGTCATTCATTGAATGTTTAATATATGCCATAGTCTGTACCAAGCACTTAAGAGAAATTATATATTTACTTTGCAACTTCCTTGTGAGTTCCACATGAGATCCTACAACTCAAAGATATTAAGTAAACCACCCAGGTGGGTAAGCTAATAAATGTTCATCTGACTTTCAAGCCTGAACTCTTTCTATGATACCAGAATCTGAGAGTGCAGGTGTACTTCCAGTCTTCACAATTCAAAATCAAAAACAAATCATTTTAGTAATTCCACAGTTCTCTAAATTAGTTAGGAGCAGTCTGAGGATTGATAAGAGGGTGAATGCAAAGCCTGCTCCCAAGAAATGTGATCTCTACAAGTCTCCCATTTTGTACTACTAACTTTAATGTTAGTCTTGGTCTTTGTTCCTTTATAGCTCCCTTATGGCCAAATAAAAAGTAAACCTTTTTGTAATTTCATCTACTAATTCTGCTTCTGTTGATGTTCATTATACAAAAATCAGCAATCAAGTGATCTCAATTTACAAACAGTACCTCACATGCATTGGAAACTAGGATAAGACTTGTGTTGGAAAGGTTTGGAGAGATTATCAACACAATGTTTACTTCAACATTGAGTACAGGAAGAGAGGAGACACTACTTGGCTTGTTTAAGAAGCTGAGATTTAATAACAAATGGAAATATAAAGCACCTTCCCAGGCATGAGGGCTCTGGTTATATGTGTGCAAAGTAGGTGAAGAAATATCAAGTGTGCCTTCTGGATTGGAATTTCATACAGACTTTTCATTTCTTTAAATGTTTACATTTTTAATCTATACTTTTAACAGGAGAAGATATTTGCTTAAAGCTATTTTTTTCAGTCATGGCATCATAGCTTCTATTAGTTTCTAGGTAAGTATGAATACTTCTTTGCATATTTTGTGTTTATTTAGAATGAACGGGTGCTCAAAGGTAATAGATTGCTTTTATGCTTGATGTTATTTGGATATGTTAGTATAGACTAATTTCAATTTGAACACTAAAGCAAAAATTAAGATCTCGCTGAGGTATTTCAAATTTTTATATTATACAATTTTAATTGAATATGTGGATTTATTTTAGACTTTAAGTTATATGAAATGACTTAAAGAAAATAATCTACAAACTGGAAAAAAAAGACATAGGATTTGAAATTTCTATCAGGAATATTTATAAGCCAAAATAGAAAAATTCTAGACCAACAGAGATTTTAATAAATAGGGGTTTATTTTCTTTTTGCATGTCTAGAAATATGGAGGTAGATGACTCCTGGAATTGGTTTAGTGATTTTGTAATATCAAGGATGGTATCTCTGTAATCTTGTTTTTTTCCCATATAGTGACAAGATAGCTGCCACAGTTCTAGGCATCAAATTAACATTCAAAACAGGAAGAAAGGAGAAGCAATCATTAATAACAAATCTGTTTTAATTGGGACAGCAAAAGCCTAGATGTCCCTTAAACCAACTTCTGCTTATATGTCAGTGGCCAGAACTTTGTTTCATGGCCATCTCTTACTACAAGGAACATTGGAAAAATGAATATTTTACTTTTCTAGCCACTACAGTGGAAGCTAGTCTGGGAGAAGGGAGAGAGAAATGGCTCTTGGAACTGCCAATTAGTTGTATTTTCTTTGTTGAATCATATGGTTGTTGAAGAATGAAATAAAATATATGGAGAGCACTTAGCAGAGAGTCTGACTTAGAGTAAGCCGACAGAGAGTAGTGATTGTCATTACCAATAGCAAGGAGATAAGAAGTGCTTACTTGGCAATCTCACCTCTCTTTGTTTATGTCCTATACCCTTATGGCATGTTATAAGCCCACTGGAAATAAGGTATCCTACCCTTATTTTGAAACTTTAGAACTTACACTTTCTTACATTAAATTTCCATCCATGTCTTTATTTGGATTGATGACTAAGATAAAAACAAATCATTTCTGTTTTCTGATTCATGGTATTCTCTACTCTCACAGATATATGGAGGAAAGAATAGTTATTTGAAGACAGAGGGTCATATAGTCCAAACCTTTCCCTGTCTAACAACATCATTTGATCTGTGATAAAAGGAGGAACAAGATTCTGAGAGGCTGAGAAATAGCAAATAACTTCACCTCTTGAATGCCCTAGGTTTCTTTTCTATATTAGAAAAATATATTGAAGATTTCCAATCTCTGAGTGCAAAGGCATGATGAGCATATTATACTAATGTTGATATAGGTCTGTCCATGGGAAAGGTATGGAAATCTTGGCAAGAAGTGGAGTCTTCCTTTAAAATGACCTTTGACATGTAGCAACAAGAAATAAATTGATTCTGGTTCTCTTCAAGCTTTTATTGAAAACTCAGAAAGTGTAGCAGCAAGGAATTATATATACTCAAAGCAAACTCTGATATCCTAGAATAGGTTTTATTTCTTCTTTATTTGTTTGTTTCCCCAAAGCTTACAGGATATTTTATTTCTCAGATTAAACTGCATCTAATTTAGAAGTGTCCCTTCAGATCTTAAGATTACCTTCAGTGAAAGGCATATTGGGTAACTACAAAAACTTGACCCGGAAGTTGACAGTAATTTTAGTTAACTGGCACGTCACACCTGAATGTAAGTAATAATAACAACATCAGATATTTAAATCTCGAATGAAACATTTAATTTCAGTTTATTGTGGGAAAAAGATTCAAATGGAGAAAAGTATGCTCAGCAAGTCAACATACTCAGGTTAAAAAAAAAAGTGGGTTAATAAATTTCCGGATTTTCAGAGTATAATAAGTTATGTCAATGATCTCTTGACACAATAATACTGTGTAACAAATCACCACAGAACAAACACACATTTATTATTTCTCAGGACTCTATGGGCTTTCTGGGTGGTTATGTCAATATAGGCTGGGTTGATAAGAGCTGGGCTAGATCGTGCATCTGTGGTCATCTGGCGGGTTAGCAGAGAACTGTCTTGACTATGATGGCTTTAGCTTGGACAGCTTGGCTTTAGTCCGTAAATCTCTCTCATGCTTTTCATCAGACAAGCCTTAGCATGTTCATTTGATGGTGGAAAGGGTCCAAGAATGAGTCAGCTCAGTCATGTAAGAGAGCAAGCAGAAACATACATGTCCTTTGCAAGTCTTTGCTTGCAGCACATTTGCTAGTATCCCATTGCTGAAAATAAGCCAGATGGCAGTCAGTGTGGGAGAGAAGAACACAGTAAACAGCAAAGACTAGGGTATAAGCAGGTACTATGTGGGACCATTAACGTAATCAAGCTACCACACCCAGCTTGTTTTTGTTTAGAGAGTTTGGAAAGAACAAGCCGAGTTCTTTTGAGTACCTTAAGTAACTTTGGTTGCATTGTTAGTTACTAATTGGCTGTAGAATTATCAAACTAGTTTCTATGTAAACTAGTTTGCTTACTTGTTTGTTTTTTTCAGATTGCAGTTGTGGTATTCTCAGACTTGATACCAATTTTCATTTTATACTTATCTATCTATCTATCTATCTATTTATTTATTTATGATTTTATTTATTTATTTGACAGAGACAGATCACAAATAGGTAGACAGGCAGGCAGAGAAAGAGGGGGAAGCAGGATCCCTGCTGAGCAGAGATTCCCCAATGTGGGGACTTGATCCCAGGACCCTAAGCTCATGACCTAAGCCAAAGGCAGAGGCTAAACCCTTTGAGCCACCCAGGCACCCCTTCATTTTATTTTTTTGAGAAGTTTTATGAATATTGCAGTTAATTGGCCGTCTCCACAATGCGAGGATTTATGTTTCTTCTCAATAGATAGAGGCTTCTATTTCTTTCATATAGCAGTTATTATTCTTGATTAAAGGGAAGCCCTATCCATGGCAGAAAAAAAAAATTCATGTATTTCTATAAATAAATTAGGCTAGACAAGAGGAGAAAAAGTATCTATTGATAGGGATAAATTCTGTATTTGTGTCATGTTCTACATCAAACTATGTCACTTGCTTAAAGGTTCTTAGATGTAGGATGATATATAAGTTACATATAGCCACTGAAAAACTTTGCCCTGTAACTACCTCAGAGATGTGACGATCATAATGACTTAAATACTTGTTTACAATTATAAAACATCACTGTCACTATTAGGAAAATTTATGTTATTGCCTTCAAGTTTTTATAACTTTTTGAAAAATTGCCTTATATAAGCAGATCATTCTCTAGCAAAGAATCTCATATTTTACAGTGGAAGAAATGGGTGGAGTGTTTTCCTATGCCTTGAGTTTCTGAGGCATATGTTGAAACTTACATATGCCCCTAATCTACACTTAATTATTACTAACTTAATCTAAACTTATGACTTTATGGTGAAAAAGCCCAGGCTAAAATTTCAACATAAAAATTTCAACTTAAATGCGTAAGGGAATAAAAGTGAAGAACTACAGCAATTATTTTCCAAAATGGAAAGAAAATGCAAATGAGCACTGTTTGTGATCTTATGAAGGATATATGAAACAGGATAAAGCGACCATCTGTTAAAATAATTCAAAAGCAAAAACTTAGTTATTGACCAGTCTTAATATGCTCGAATGTTGTTAGTTTACCTGCAAAGAATTTCAATCTAAAATCAACTCTTCATTATTTTTGAATCAGCATTCCATGATCTGTGTCAGATCACTGTAGCTCATGTACAGCAGCAGGTGAACCAGATGCTGAACATTAAATTAGCAAAATAACAAGGCAAAATTCTCCTTGTAAGTTCTGATTCCCTCTTTGCATTCCTCCCACACACAGAAATTGGAGACAACCCCCACCCCCCCAAAAACAGAGATCATTAGGACAGACTGTAATTATATGGCACTGGGTCCTCGTTTTTGTATTTAACCTTGTTTTGTTTATGTATTAGCTTCTGTTATAGCGTGGTATGTGGTAAATAGCTGAAAGTAGATGTCTCTATTACTTCTATAAAGGTTATTTATATTTTCTCATTACTAGATCACTTGACAAACTCAAATCATAACTCAGATGCTGGTGCTTCTATTTAAAATGGATATTTCGGGGCGCCTGGGTGGCTCAGTTGGTTAAGCGACTGCCTTCGGCCCAGGTCATGATCCTGGAGACCCCGGATGGAGCCCCACATCGGGTTCCCTGCTCCGCGGGAAGCCTGCTTCTCCCTCTTTCACTTCCACTACTTTGTGTTCCCTCTCTGGCTGTGTTTCTCTCTGTCAAATAAATAAAATCTTTAAAAAAAAATAAAGTGTTTAAAAAAAATAAAATGGATATTTCTGGGCTCTCTTCTCTTCTGTTCTCTTCTCTCCTCTCCTCTCCTCCCCTCTCCTCTTCTCTTCTCCTCTCCCCTCCCCTTCCCTTCCCTTCCTTTCTCCTTCTTTCCTTCCTTCCTTCTTTCCTTCCTTCCTTCCCTCCTTCCTTCCTTCCTTCCTTTCCCTTCCCTTCCCCTTCCCCTTCCCCTTCCCCCTTCTCTTCTCTTCTCTTCTCTTCTCTTCTCTTCTCTTCTCTTCTCTTCTCTTCTCTTCTCTTCTCTTCTCTTCTCTTCTCTCTCCTCTCCCCTCCCCTCCCCTCCCCTCTCCTTTCTTTTCTCCCTTCCTTCCTTCTTTCTTTTCTTTTCTTTTCTTCTCTTTTCTTTTCTTTTCTTTTCTTTTCTTTTCTTTCTTTTTTTCTTTTCTTTCTTGGTGTGTAAGCACTGGTGGGGCCGGGGACAGAGAGAGAGAGAGAGAGAGAGAGAGAGTCTTAGGCAGGCTCCATGCCCAGTGTAGAGCCCAAAGTGAGGCTCCATCTCAGGACCCAGAGATCATGACCTGAGCCAAAATCAAGTCAGATGCTCAAGGACTGAGTCATCCAGGAACCCCAGGATTCTCTTTTCTATTTTGCTGTCTCCACTATATATATATTTCTTTTCTAAATGGCTGTTAACCTAGTGACAGACATGGTCAAAAAGGAAGTTATCTTTTATGAAAGACAAATAACTTAACATGTACAGATATTAAGAAGTTAAATGTTCTACTCCACTTCAGCCATCCTACCTTTACAAGCTAATCAATCTGATCCTTATGCTAAATGGTTGAAGTTGAGTTACTCTCCCACTGTTATTGAGTATGCCATGGAAATAACAAAAAAGAGGCAGAAATATGCATGGTATGATTTTCAGAGCAACCATAGCTTGTCTGTGTGTGTACCATGGAAATAACAAATAGCTTGTTCTAAAGAAAATAAGTTTTCTATGTGTCCTGTATCACTTTGCAGAGGAGGGATATTGAGTTAGCTAAAATTTTATCTTGACTCTTGACAGATCTCACTAAAATGATAGGAATAAAAGAAAACTTCTCCCAAGAAGGCTAGTTTTTGCATTTATACATTACATTATTTATGATTTATGAGAAATTAGAAAATAAAACATCATAATTGTATTGTGATTATAATTAACACATTTTATTGCTGCCTTGTGGAACAAAACCAATGAAATATTTAAACTAGTAAAAATTGAATGTTTTTATTATTACATTAAGTGCTAAACAGATTAGTTATAGTATTGTTATTAAGAACACATGTCAATATTTTGATTAAAATAAATGTTATTAGTATTTTAAAAATGCAATAGACAGGGCCACCTGGGCATCTCATTCAGTTAAGCGTCTGACTCTTGATTTCTGCTTGGGTCATGAGCTCAGGGTTGTGGGATGGAGCCCCATGTTGGGTTCCACCCTCAGTGGGGACTCTGCTTGCGATTTCTTCTCTCCTTTCCCTCTGCACCTTCTCCTCCCCACCCCTGCCATGCTGCAATTTCTCTCTCAAATAAATAAGTAAATCTTAAAAAAAATATGCAATGGACATTGCTGCTATAAGTGGTCACAGAGAATGAGGAAGGAAGACTGAGTTTATTAGCACTCTTTAAAAAATGCTATGGTTGTTTCTTATAATGCTGATGGTAGCATAGCAGGTAAAACTTCTAGAAAATGAAGATTTCTAAAATATAGAATATGAAACTACTTAAGAGGGCAGTAAAATATTGACTCCCAGGGAGAATTTTTTAAAGATTTTATTTATTTATTTGAGAAAATGGGCGAGCTGTGGGGGAAGGGGCAGAGGGAAAGAATCTCAAGTGGACTCCCTACCAAGTGAGGAGCCTGAGATCAGTGTGGGGCTTGATCTGAGATCAGAGTGGGGCTTGATCTCATTACCCTGAGATCATGACCTGCACTGAAACCAAAAACCAGACACTCAACTGACTGAGTTACCCAGGCACCCCTACCATGGAGAAGTTTTGAGCAGTCCCAGTGAAGATATAATCTGAAGACACTTGCATTGGAGCAAGGTTTGCCCTTGTGGTCAAGGACTGAGTCATCCAGGAACCCCAGGATTCTCTTTTCTATTTTGCTGTCTCCACTATATATATATTTCTTTTCTAAATGGCTGTTAACCTAGTGACAGACATGGTCAAAAAGGAAGTTATCTTTTATGAAAGACAAATAACAGGGGCTCTGTGGGCTGTATGAGGTCCATAAGGCTCGAGAGAGAGAAGAAAAGGCTTAGCTGTTGGCTTGTACGGAAAGTGGATGGATTTAGTTTCATGATTAATGGATAACTTTTTGCTTTAGGAGAAAGAATATGAATGTAATTGGCAGGAGTGCTATTATAACACTGCTTTTCTTAACAAAATTCTGAAAACCTTATTGAATAAATTTCTTGGAAGTTAGTGAGATTCACAAAGACAACTTTATGAGCTCCAAGTGTTCTGTGATGATGTTTTCATTCTCTAGAGCAGGAATCAGCAAACTATGGCCCACAGGCAAAATCTGGCTCATTGCCTGTTTTTGTTTTGTTTTGTTTTAGAGAAATTTTAAGTTTACAGAAAAAATGAACAGTATTCCCATACATACTCACCCCCTCCACAGTTTTCCTTGTTATTCACATATTGTGTTGGTGTGGTACATTTGTTAAAATTGATTAATCAATATTGCTACATTATTATTAACTAGTCTATAGATTAGTGTTCACTCTTTGTATTATAAATTTTGTGAGTTTTGACAAACACATAATGTCTTGTACCCACCATTACTTGTTATACACTGCCCTAAAAAGCTCCTGTACTCCACTCATTTCTCATCCCCCTTCTCATGTTAGCATCTACTGATCTTTTTACTGTTTCCATACTTTTTTCCTTTTCCAGAATGTCATGGAGTTGGAATTATACAGTATGTATCCTTTGCAGATTGACTTCTTCCACTTAGCAATATGCCTTTACAGTTTCTCCTCATCTTGTCATAACTTGATAACTCATTTTTTAAATTACCAAATAATATTTCATTATATGCATGTCCCACAGTTTGTTCAGTGATTCACCTAATGAAGGACAGCTTGGTTGCTTTGAGTTTTTGGCAGTTATGAATAAAGCTGCTATAAATATCCATGTGCAGGTTTTTGTGTAGACATAAGTTTTCAACTCCTTTAAGTAAACCCTAAGGAACATAATTGCTAGAATGTATGGTAAGAGTACATTTACTTCGGTTAAGAATCTGCCAACCTGCCATCCAAAGTAACTGTACCCATTTGCATTCTCACCAGCAGTGAGTGGGAGCTCCTGTTGCTTGGTGTCCTTACTAGTCATTGGTGTTGCCTGCATTTTGGATTTTGACCATTCTGATATGTGTTATTAATTGCCTATTTTTGTAAATACAATTTTACTGGAACATAGATATGCCCGTTCATTTACATATTGTCTCTGACTACTTTCATGCTACAACGGCAAGTTGAGTAGCTATGACAAACACCATATGGCCCACAAAGCCTAAACTATTTACTGTCTGGCTTTTATGGAAACTTGCTTAGAATATTTTTTTCTGACACATTCCCTGATGGCTTTTTTAGAATTTGTACAAAATTCCTATGAAACATTTATGTTTTGTTCATTAGAATAATCATGAACCCACCAAGACTTTTCATCAGAGTAGTGGAGCAGATCCATCACTAATGCAGTAATTGAACAGGTCCATCCTGCAAGGAATGTGGAAAAATAAGGCTTTGGGGTTCTTTTCTTTGGGGGATATTAAATAAGTGGAGGTTTCTCAAAGCCAATAAAATATCATCACAAACTGTATAACTACAAATAGAATAATCTTGAAATCATACATGATCTTTGTAGCATGCATATATGGATGTGTTTGTCAATATTAATCTTTTTTTTTTTTAAAGATTTTATTTATTTGACCGAGAGAAACAGCTAGAGAGGGAACACAAGCAGGGGGAGTGGGAGAAGGAGAAGCAGACTTCCCGCTGAGCAGGGAGCCCGATGTGGGACTCGATCCTGGGACTCTGGGATCATGACCTGTGCTGAAAGCAGATGCTTAATGACTGAGCCACCCAGGTGCCCCAGTATTAATCTTTATGAAGGAAAATCCTACTTGTGATCAAGATTACTTCCTCCTTCTCAATTTTTAGAAATTATACTCCACAATAAAAAGGAACACACTACTGATACATATATAACATGGATTATCTTAAAAGATGCCAGACAGAAAAGTATATGTGGAAAAATATTTGAAATAAACAAAAGAAAAGGATATGTGGTTTTTGTAAGTGCTTAGTATCAACATTAATATAAATATCTTAAAAGATAGAAATTGGTTGCTTATGAAAGAATGTGGCTTGGAATATATTCAAACATATGTTATTATGGCATATAAAGATAAAAACTGATTTGTTCTCATGAATTCAATGTGAACTATCTATCGGTCACAGTATCCCTTGGAACAGTGTTTTCCAAATCTGGTTGCCAAGATTTCCAAGGCTAACTTTAGTATACCTGATTTATAATCTAAATTATGGCTCACCCAAGGTGATTCTGATAGAGTTGTCCCAAGATCATCGTTTTTTAACTGTACCACATATCTAAGAAATTATTTGGAAATTGAGAACCAGAGTTCATCATGCCAGTGATGCTTAGGGAATTTAATTCATTTTGATTTATAATTTGTCCATTATCATTAAATAAAATTTCTTTAATATCCATTTTCTTTCAGAAATATCTTATTCTTTGAAATAGGAATATGAAATAAACAGATTACCTTAAACTCAATCTTGCTAAAGAAGTAGCCAAAATTTTGATTCACCTCTCATCCCATGAAGTCACCTAGCATTCTATCTCAGCTCTCTAATGATGTGGCCACAGGCTGCACATGGAGAAAATGTCTTTACAAACTGTCATGGCCACAGTGTCAGCAGCTGTGTGAGACTGAACTGCTGAGCCGCTAGAGCCATTTTTGTCTAGGAAAGCATTGTGTGCTCCATCTCATGCTGCTTTTATCTTTCACGTTGTAATATGGAGTTTATCCTAAAACATTCTTTAATTCCTGACCAGAAACCTACATGAGAATTAGTTCATGTTCTGTGAAGAAAACAACAGATCTGTCCTCTGAGGCAGATTGTTTTCTGGCACTGATTTTTTTTTTTTTTTTTACTTCTTAGCATTAGATTTTAAAATGAGAGGACATTACTGAGGTGGCTTTAATGCCATGGTGGCCTATGCAAGCAAATGAAAATCTAAACCTGTAAATGCCCCAAGGTTTCAAAATCAAAATGCTAAGGATGACTAATGACAAATAGCCAACTAGGCTTTCTTTAAACTGTAGCCAATCAAATAATTTCCTTTCTTTGGTACCACACATTATCTATGTAAGTGTTTACTCTGGTTCTTATCTGATAAGCACTCCTAAGTAGTTTGGTGCTGCCTAATTACAACAGATTTTTCTCACCCCCCCCCAACCCTCAAAATTTTGAGTATGTCTCAGTTTATCTTTTAACACTGGATATAGTTAAAAAAAAGGTCAGAAACTTTCTCTCTTGGCTTCTTCTTTTTTAAAACCTGAATAAGAGGGGTGCCTGGGTGGCTCATTCCTTAAGAGGCTGCATTTGGCTCAGGTCATGATCCCGGAGTCCGGGATCCAGCCCCACATCGAGCTCCCTGCTCAGCAGGAAACCTGCTTCTCCCTCTCTCACTCCCAGTGCTTGTGTTCCTTCTCTAGTTGTGTTTCTCTTTGTCCAATAAATAAATAAAATCTTAAAAAAAAAATAAAACCTGAATAATGAGGTGCCTAGATAGCTCAGTCAGCTAAGCATCTGTCTCTTGATTTTGGCTCAGGCTATAATCTCAGGATTGCGGGATCAAGCCCTTCCATGGGCCCCAGGTCAAACACTACACTGAACATGGAACCTCCTTATGATTCTCTCTCCCTCTGCCATCATCCCCTGCTTGTGTGTGCATGCGCACACATTCTCTGCCTTAAAAACAAACAGCAAATAATACGTGAATAATAATTCTTATTCTTTTGATGTCCCACTACTATGTATCATGATCATGTCAGTAAAAGCACTAATATGGAGTGACACATCCATGTCTTTCAACCCATTGCTTTACCTTTTTGTTTGACTTGGCATCATCTGCCTGGGGTCTTAGAAAAAGTTCCTTACTTCTCTCCCACTCTGCAGCCAAGCCTCTCTACAGTTACCTGTGGGCTGCTGCTTTCTGAATCTTCCTAAATCATGTATGTGAAGCATTTATTCTCTACTTTTAAAACTTGCTAGTTTCTGGCATGGCAATGTTTACTATCCTTTATTTAACATTTGAAACTCCTTACAACTGGGTGCAATATGAACCTTCTTTAGCCAATCTGAATTTATGGCTGCTGCTCTGTGCATAGTGATTTTTGCTCTGTGCTTCTATGTGTGCTCTTTCATCTGCCAGGAATACATTTTTTACCCTCTATTTCCATTTGCCTAGGATGCATTTTTTTACCCACCACTTCCACTATGGACTTTTTATTTCTTTTTTCAAAGCTCAGCTGAAATGTTAACATCATCCATATTTTGCTAACCCCTGTGACCCAGTACTAATACCTTTTTCTTTTGTGTTCCACTAACACCTAGTTATTTCAAAAACCATCTTTGAGACTTATGCTTCCTCTCAGTATAGAGATTTATATACCCAATTTATATATTAAGGTATTCATTTCTTTCAAATTTTAATGTTTCTGAAATTGGGGTTTATCTTAAAAGTTCTATGTATACTTGATGATTTTCTTTTGCCCATAAAATTATTTCTTTAATTTAACTTAAAATGACGGTGTCTTATGTTGAATGAATATAGTCTGTACCCTGTGTTCCTTTGCTGTAATGTAAGTTTTTTTGGGTGGTGAGGACCATGTCTTACACAATTTTCTATTTTTCACAGTTCCTTGCACATAATAGATAATCAATAAATGCTTTTAAAAGGAATGGAATACATACAATGATATAAAAATGAAAGATACGAGGTACTATTCTTTGGGCTGTGTGTGAATGAGATCCTGCACTTTGAAGGTTCTCTGGGAGTTCAAATCATAAATCCTCCATTCTTTGTATCATTCATGCCTATTGTACACCTGTCATGATTACTGAGAGAGATATGAGGTATATTGCCTCTCATGATGTTTTGAGTATAATCTGTATATTTTTTCTCTAATATCTACTTATTGCATTAATTTTTATGCCACACTGCTTAAGTAGGCAATGATACCTTCAGCCTTGCTTTATTTTATTTCAGCAATCTTGCTCAGCCAGCAGGGAGTCCTATTAGTAGCTTTCTTGGAATCTATGTACAACAAACTCTTTCTATTTACTGAGTATAACACTTTACCAAAAGCCATCCATACAGTTTTGGATTCTTCTTCCTGGCCCTAAATTGGAAGAAACATCAATTTAAACAGCTTCAAATCGATTTCCAATTATTTCTTTACTTAGAGTTTGAGAGAGTCACTGAGGTTTAATATTCTTGTTTTGTACTTCCAGTTTTTCCTCCATTTTTTAAAATCCCTTAAATGTTCCAGAAATTATCTTCACTTGATCTTTGAGCAGAAGCATCTCTTTATTACTTCTCTCTCTCTCCTCACATTATTATTCTGAGTTTTGAAGGATAGAGACAAATAAAAAAAAAACAAGTATCACACCCATGCAATACTTGCAGTTTTGATCATGATTTTCTAATCTCTGTCTAGTTAGCAAAAATAATTATGGCAGCTAATATTTTATGTTTAGCATTTGTCATGTGCTATGGGAAACATTTTATGTCAATTATCTTATTTAATCTTTACAGTAAACTTATGAGCAATAATTAATATTATTATTATTTTTTTAAAGATTTTGTTTATTTGACAGAGAGAAACAGCCAGAGAGGGAACACAAGCAGGGGGAGTGAGAGAGGGAGAAGCAGACTTCCCGCCGAGCAGGGAGCCCGATGTGGGGCTCGATCCCGGGTCTCCAGGATCATGACCTGAGCCGAAGGCAGTTGCTTAACCAACTGAGCCACCCAGGCGCCCCAATATTATTTATTTTTTAAAAGATTTTATTTATTTATTTGACAGAGAGAGATCACAAGTAGACAGAGAGGGAGGAGGAAACAGGCTCCCTGCCTAGCAGAGAGCCTGACGTGAGCCTCGATCCCAGGACCTTGAGATCACGACCTGAGCTGAAGGCAGAGGCTTAACCCACTGAGCCACCCAGGTGCCCTATTATTTTTGTTAAATGTAAGCCAGGTAGTATTTTTACTTCTTAAAATCATCTAGTAACTTCTTACTACTTTGAAGGTCCTTGCTGGATTAACTAAAAGGCTTTTATGGCCTATCCCCCAGCTGGAATCTTATTATCTTCCTGAACTCATCTCCTACTGCTCTCTTTTTCATCTCTCTACTCTAGCTACCTCATCTCTTATCAGGCATGGTCTTAGCTCAGGGCCTTTGCACTTGCCATCCATGGATCACTCTTTCCTTCCATGGATATCAACAAGACTTTTTCAGGTTATCACTAAGATCATCTTCTTGGTGACATCTTACCTGGTTCTATCTAAAATATCTATTTAATACATACCTAATACCTCTCTAATAGTTCATACCCCATTATCTGCTTTATTTTATTTTTCTTTCTACATTTAGTATGCTCTAATATGTTGTTTATTTGTCCTTTTTATTGCTTCCTTTACTTGGAAGTATGACGGCAGGGCCTGTAACCTCTTCTGTTGACTTCTGCATTCCCAAACCCTGGAATATTGCCTGATGTATAACAGGCACAGATTAAGTATCTGTTGAATGAATAAATGTATGAATCAGAGATGTTAAGCAGTTTAAGATCTTTTAACTAATAAGCTAACTTGTGGAGCTAAGATTTAACACAGACCATTTTATTTTCCACATTTAACTTTTGAATATATTTAAAGAATTTGTTATATAAAAAAATGGAAGGCTGTCTTTAGCTTCTCCATAAGTAATTCATCTACATTATATTGTTTGACAAAATAGACCAAGAATCTCTGGTAGATTGGTAGATTCCTAAATGTTTTCTGGAAGCTCTGTTAGATACATAATGCATATGAGTTGTCTTCTCTGAAGTTGTTTTCCAACTGAAATGTGTCCATAATCTTGTCATTTCTGAACTGCCAAATTATACTGCAGTCTGTTGATCAAGATTGATTCTGAGCATGTGGGACACATTTTAAACAAGAAAGAATTTTGTTTGTTGTTTGTAGTGTGATGGCTAATGCACTGGAAACAGATTGCGTGGACATTAAACTTCTGTCCACACATCTATGTTCAGCAACTCAAACAGTAAATATTTGCCTTGATGATCGCTTTTGCTGAAGGAGTTCAAACTTCCATGGCTCCATTTTTTTGTTATTCTTGTTCTAGTTTTTTTTTTTTTTTAGAACTTTGACTTGAATATAAACATTGGCAAATAAATATTCTTTTACTACACATTTTGGGAGACTGGTATAATGATATGCTCTTGCAATAGAAACTAGAATATTATCAGTCTACTAATAGAAACAGAAAGTCATTTCTTAAAATGATCCTTCAGCTCCCTTGCTACTGTTGAGGATGATTTGAACTGATTTGATTGTTGCTTTCTTGCTACAAGAGGTCTCAATGCATGAAATAGCTTATATATGTAATTTGGGTTTCCATGATTTCCAGGAACCTAATGGTACACAGAAAGCTGAAATAAAATTCCCACTTTTTCCCAGACAGAATCTAAACATCTGCCTTATAGAGACAGAAGTATATTATAGTTGATGGCAAGATGATAGCTTAATGCTTGTTTGGTGGTTTGATTTTCTAATAGATTATTTGAAAATTGTCCAGCTAGTGCTGTGGGGGCCTATTAATATCTTTGTAAGTAGCTTCAGGATAGAAAGGGTAGAGGAGGAAGCTTAGCCTAGTATTCCAGACAATACTTCCTATTCTATACTGATACTGTACTATGCTATAATCTTACACTTCCAGATGAGTATTTGAGTAATCTATATTTGAATCACAGCCTGTAATTCAAGAACACTATAAAATATCTTTTCTTCATTCAATTTTTCATTTTCTCATATACAATAGTAGTCTCTGATTCTCTTTGATTCTCTTCCTTTACTTCCTGTCCTATGAAGCCCCAGATTGTATTTTTTTAAGCATTCCCTTTCCTCCAATCAGAATTACTACACATATTCTCCAAATTCAGAATGGTAAAATCCTGGGGAGTAGGCTTAGCAAGGAAACTCCCTTTGAAAGAGATCAGAGAAGAAGAAAGGGGAAAACTATGAGCAAAAAGACCAAATTTGTTATAAATGGAGTCATTGTAAGAAATCTAGGATCAGTCAAATGTTAAGTTTCTTTTACCTCCATTAGAATAATTTTAACCTAGGGTCAGGTGTATTAGTATTAGTGGCTCCGCAATTGTCAAGCCAGGTAAAAGCAGCATGCCTGTAACCTGTAATATGTTCACAAATAATTCAGAGATATGAAAATAGACATTTGGGAAGGTATAATTTTGACTTTCACATGAAAGCAAAGATATTACAACAGTAATTAATTCTTTAGTTATTCTGAAGGTAAAATTTAAGGTTTTCCTTTTGTGTGGACTTTATACTGAAAACATAATTGTAATGATGGAAGTTTCCCTTTCTTTTGGAGCATCTGTACCCTCCTTTCTATTGTTATCTCCAAGCTCCTGGAAGACAGTGCATATGGAGTTTTTGAACAAGTGGGCTTCTTTCTTAACTTTGTGAGCTGAGCTGGATGACAGAAGAAACACTGAAGTTTCTTTTTAATTTTCCTCCTAGAGTCTTGAGCTAGTTATAGGTTAACCTCCTCTTTCTTGGCCTCTAAAGCTGCCTGATCCATTTTAGTACTCTCTCTCCCTCCCTCCCTCCCTCTCTCTCTCTCTCTCTCTCTCTCTCTGTGTATATATATATATCCATATATATATATATCCATATATATATATCCATCTATCTATCATCTATCTATCTATCTATCTATCTATCTATCTATCTATCTATCTATCATCTATCTATCATGATTTTATTTATTTATTTGACAGAGAGGAAGAGACAATGAGAGAAGGAACACAAGCGGGGGTGGGGGGAGAGGGAGAAGTAGGCTTCTTGCCAAGCAGGGAGCCCAATGTGGGGCTTGATCCTAGGACCTGATCATGATCTGAGCCGAATGCAGATGCTTAACTGACTGAGCCACCCAGGTGCCCCAAGTTCTCACTATATATTTGTAGATACATACTGACCTTCTATTATGTTCCAACCACTGCACTAGGTTAAGGTTATATCCATGATATGTGTATACCAGAATTTTGCTTTTAGACTCAGAACCAGCATTTAGTTGAATGTACCCTTAACTCACACCACCTCTAATAAAATTTGCTTGTCCAAGTCTTTATCTTCAAAATCCTCATAAGAGCAGGGAAATGATAACTCAATAGTTAATCCCTCTTCCCCATCCCTACAGTTTATAATATCTTCATTTGTGAAAAGTGCCTGTAATGTTCTTTTAGAGTAGATATTAAATTTCCATATTTATTTTTCTTTTGTATGTATTGCTTTTATCATTCCAAGTTTTTTTCCCCTAATTTTGAGCAAAGAGCAACAGTGTGTGTGTGTGTTAAGGGGAAGATTTACTTGCACCGTGAAATCAGTCTGTTTCTGGTAGTCTTAGTTTGGGCACCCTCAGAAGCAGGTCCTGAGACGAAGACTCAAATGCAAATAAATGAGTAGGGAAGTAGGGAAGAGACATGGGGAAAGTGAGGTAGACAGTGTAGGAAACACTATCAAGGCAGCCACTGCTACTGGTGATCAGATTTAACACCTCTGGGAAATTGTGAGAAATTGTGTAAAACACTTCTGGGGTGAGCAAGCCATGCATTTATGTAGCAGTCCATTCAGCCATTGATGTAGGCTACTCCCTGGGGTAGAGGCAGTAGTTCCCTGGCACCTTGGGCATGCTGGATATAGGCATGGCAACCTTCCAAGGCTTTGAAGACTCTTGGCCAAGGGATGCAGATACTGACAGTTGGTACTTGTGCAGGACCAAACTGAAGTAACAAGACCCAAGGGATGAGGGTTGGGAACCAACAGCATCTGCTAAAGAGTGATAGTCCACAATTTTCACGATTCCCAGTTATTGGTACATAGAAAATACTTATCCCATATTTCTTGGCCTATTTTAGGTACTCAAAAGTTTACTTCTTATTCTTTTCAGTAAATAAAATTTCTGTATCACAAAATAACTTTTGACATGATTTATCTTCATATGTGAAAATTTATCATCAATGATAGTATTATTTCAAAATTAGTCTTATTAAGTACTACTTCAAGGTATTGTATATTTGATCAAAACTATTTTAGTGAGGTCATTATAACCTAGCTATTTGTGATTTTTTAAAAATGTTTTTAATGCTTCGAATAGACATATGCTAACCAGCATATAGAATTATAAAATCGTAGAGCTAAATATAACCATACACTTTATGTAATCAGGCCCCTTGCCACCAGTAACTACTTAGTAGCTGAGAAAACTAAGGTTTAGTTAGAACCACTTGCTTTAAGTTGTGAAAATAGTCTTTTTTTTTTTTTTTTTTTTTTATAACCCTACATAAAACTAGAGAGAAACCCTGGGTCTATGGTAAAATGTTTTGTTATTCTCAGACTGATGATTAGGTTATAAACTTCTAGAACTAATGTGAAGTTCTCTGCATCTAGAGTTCTTGGCCATTATATTGGAAGTTAAGCCGCTTGTGCCTGTTTTTGTTTTTGTTTTTGTTTTTGTTTTTGTTTTTTCCTCAAGGCAGTGGTACCACAATGATAGAGCTTCCTTTTCTTTTCTTTTTTTTTTTAAAGAATTTATTTGTTTGATATATAGGGAGAGAACAAACAGGGGGTTCAACGGGAAGAGGGAGAGGGAGAAGCTTTCTCCTCACAGAGCAGGGAGCCTGATGTAGGGTTTGATCCCATAACCCTAGGATCATGACCCAAGTTGAAGGCAATCGTTTAATCATCTGAACAATCCAGGCACCTCATGATAGGGTTTCCTTATCCCAATGTTTCATACGTATTGTTCAGATGGTGCACTTATTTTTTTTTCAACATAGGCTACTTTTATCATATGTATCCTCTTAAGAAGTAGCCAGTCTTCTATTTTATATTGAACACTGCTTTGATTCTTGGGTTTATTATTTTACTTCTAGATAAGTCCCTGTATTGACTTAAATATAGAAATATATTATTAAACTGAAAGGAATAAAGTATAAAAGCAAGTGGAAATAATTTAAAATTTCCCCATCTGATACCTAAAAAATATTTAAAATGTATAATAAATCAACATAGATTGAATACCTGCACATTCAAATATGGATTTTTTTCTTTCAAGATTTTATTGAAATTCAAGTTAGTTAACATAATGTAGTATTAGTTTCAGGGATTGAATTTAGGGACTCATCAGTTGTATGTAACACCCAGTGCTCATTATAAGAAATACACTTTTTAATTCCCATCACCCAATTACCCCAACCCCCTACTCACCTTCACTCAAACAACCCACAGTTTGTCTCTTATGGTTTGCCTCTCACTCTGTTTTTATCTTATTTCATTTTTTCTTCACTACCCCATGTTCATCTGTTGGGTTTCTTAAATTCCATATATGAATGAAATCATATGGTATTTGTCTTTCTCTGACTGACTTATTTTGCTTAGATTAATACCTTATAGTTGCATCCATGTTGTTGCAAATGCCAAGATTTCATTCTTTTGGATGACTGAGTAATATTCTATTATTTCTTCTTTATTTTAAATCTTCTTTACCTGTTCATCAGTCGATGGACATTTGGGCTCTTTCCATATTTTGGCTATTATGGATAGTGCTGTTATAAACATTGGGGTTCATGTGCCCCTTAGGATTGAAATACAAATAAAAATCACAGTGAAGACCACATCACACAAGTCAGAATAGGTAAAATTAACAAATCAGGAAACAATAAGGTTTGATGATGCAGAGAAAGGGGAACCCTCCTACACTGTTGGTGGGAATGCGAACAGGTATAGCCACTCTGTAAAACAGTATGGAAGTTTGGAAGTTCCTCAAAAAAAGGTTAAAAATCTGGATTTTCTTTTGATTTGACTCATTGTTCCATTCTTCTCAGCATTGAGGCTGCAGAGCCCTCCAAGAAAATTTTCTTGGAAATTCTTAAAGGTCTATCAGAATTATTATTATTACTTTTTATTTAAATTCAATTAGCCAACATATAGTATATCAGTAGTTTCAGATTTAGTGTTCAGTGATTTATCAGTTGCATATAATACCCAGTGCTCATCACATCCTGTGCCCTCCTTAATGCCCATTACCCATTTACCCCATCCCACCATCTCCCCATTCACCTCTCCTCCGTTTTGTTTCACATAGTCAAGAGTCTCTCAAGGTTTGTTTTCCCCTCTGGATTTCTTCCCATTCTGTTTCCCTCCCTTCCCCTATGATCCTTTGTGCCGTTTCTTATATTCCACATATGAGTGAAGCCATATGATAATTGTCTTTCTTTCTCTAATTGATTTATTTCACTTAACATAAAACCCTCCAGTTGCATCCACATCCATATAAATGGTAGGTATTTATTGTTTTTGATAGCTGAGCAATATTCCATTGTATGTATGAACCACATCTTCTTTATCCATTCATCTGTTGAAGGGCATCTCAGCTCCTTCCACAGTTTGGCTCTTGTGGACATTGCTATGAACTTTGGGGTGCAGGTGCCCCTTTGTTTCACTGCATCTTTATCTTTGGGGTAAATACCCAGTAGTGTAACTCTTGTGTCATAAGGTAGCTCTATTTTTAACTTTTTTTTTTCATTATCATACACATTTTTTTTTAAAGATTTTATTTATTTGACAGAGAGAAACACAGCCAGAGGGTGAACACAAGCAGGGGGAGTGAGAGAGGGAGAAGCAGGCCTCCCGCCTGATGTGGGACTCGATCCCGGGTCTCCGGGATCATGACCCAAGCTGAAGGCAGTCGCCCAACCAACTGAACCACCCAGGCGCCCCAACATATTTTTTTATTACATTCTTAGTCACATTATAGTACATCATTAGTTCTTGATGTAGTGTTCCATGATTCATTGTTTATGAATAACACCCAGTGCTCCATGTAATCCATGCCCTCCTTAACACCCATCACCAGGCTTACCCATCCCCCTACCCCTCCTCCCTTCTAAAACCCTCAGTTTGTTTCCTGGAGTCCATAGTCTCTCATGGGTTATCTCCTCCTCTGTTTCCTCCCCTTCATTTTTCCCTTCCTTCTCCTAATGTCCTCCATGCTATTCCTTACGTTCCTCAAGTAAGTGAAACCATATGATAATTGACTTTCTCTGCTTGACTTATCTCACTTTGCATAACCTCCTCTAGTCCCATCCATGTTGATGTAAAAGTTTTGATGGCTGAGTATATTCCATTCTGTATATGGACCACATCTTTATTCATTTGTCTTTTGAAGGGCATGATATTGAAGGGCATCTTGGCTCTTTCCACAGTTTGGCTATTGTGAACCTTGCTGCTATGAACATTGGGGTACATATGGCCCTTCTTTTCACTACATCTGTATCTTTGGGGTAGCTCCTGTAGGTGTAAGGCTAGCTTGTGTAAGGCTAGCTTGTGTATTTGAGATTTTTCTAAGTTTTTGAGAGAGGCTTATATTGCAATATACCTCCCTCTTTGGACCACCTTTGCTGTATCCCAGAGGTTTTGAATGGATGTGTTTTTATTCTCATTAGTTTCCATAAATTTTTAAAATTTTTCTTTAATTTCTTGATTGACCCGCTCATTCTTTAGCAGGATACTTTTTAAACTCCAGGTGTTTGAGTTCCTTCCAATTTCCTCTTGTGATGGAGTTCCAGGTTCAATGTATTGTGGTCTGAAAATATGCAGGGAATAATCCCAATCTTTTAGCATAGGTTGAGACATGATTTGTGACCCAGTATGTGATCTGTTCTGGAGGAAGTTCCACGTGCACTTGAGAAGACCGAATATTCTGTTGTTTTAGATGTGATTGTTCTGTATATATCTGTGAAATGTGTCTGCTCCAGTATGTCATACAAAGTCCTTGGGGTTTTTCTGTTGATTATATGCTTAGTTTTGTCCATTTGTATGAGCAGGGTATTGACGTCCCCTACTCTTAATGTATTACTATCAATATGTTTATTTACTTTGGCTATTAATTGGTTCATATAATTAGCTGCTCCCATGTTGGGGGAAGAAGTATTTTTAGTTGTTAGATCTTCTTGTTGGCTAGACCATTTAAGTATGATATAGTGTTCCTCTTTATCTCTTACTACAGTTTTTGTTTTAAAACCCAATTCGTCCAATAGGAGGATTGCTTACCCCAGCTTTATTTTGAGGTTCATTAGCTTGATAATAGTTTTTTACCCCCACTTTCAGTCTGGTGGTGTCTTTAGGTCTATAATGAGTCTCTTGTAGACAGCATTTGGATGGGTCCTGTTTTTTGTCCAATCTGATACTCTGTTTCTTTTGATTGGAGCATTTAGCCCATTTACATTCAGAGTAACTGTTGAAAGATATGAATTTAGTGCCATTGTATTTGACTGTAAAGTCTCTGTTTCTGTAGATTTTTTCTGTTTCTTTCTGGTCTTTTTACTCTTGGGGTTTCTCTTTGCTTACTGGATTCCTCTTAATATTTCTTGCCAGGCTGGCTTGGTCATTGCATATTCTTTCAATTTCTGTCTGTCCTGAATGCTCTTTATTTCTTCTTCCATTCTGAATGACAGCCTTGCTGAATAAAGTATTCTTGGCTGCATGTTCTTCTTATTTAGTACCCTGTATATATCATGCCAGCCCTTTCTGGCCTGCCAGGTTTCTGTGGATAGGTCTGATGTTAGTCTGATGTTCCTCCCTCTGTAGGTTAGAAGCTTCTTATTTTGAGTTGCTTTTAAGATTTGCTTTTTGTTTCTGAAACTTACAAGCCTCCCTATTATATATTGCGGTGTTGATCTATTATTTTTTTTTTTATTTTGGGAGGGGTCTTCTCTGCTTCTTGGACATTGAATGCTTGTTTCCTTTCCCAGATTACAGAAGTTCTCAGTTATGCTCACATAAACCTTCTGACCCTCTCTCTCTGCATCCTCAGACTCCCCAGTAATTCTAACATTGGTAAATTTATGGACATCACTGATTTCTTGAAGTCTCTCTTCATGGGA